>JAGVSL010000221.1:0-138257 GCA_022494535.1 Himalopsyche phryganea
ATAATAACTGTTGAGCGATGAATGTATATGAAATCTCATTGTGTTATTTTTAAACATTTGTATTATAATACAGGTAGTCCTCGACTTACTTTTACTACTTATAACTTTTTTTATTGCACCACGGAGCATCATTGCCAACGGTTGATGCATACAGAACGAAAGATCAGTAAAAGCATTTTACAAATTTGGATATTTATTTATATACATATATAGCATTGGCGTGCGGCGGGTTTATCTCTATCACACAGCCTAACTTGTGTATAATCAAGTAGGATACAAGAGAATGCGCACGCATTCCCTAGTATCTCGCTCGCACTCTTCACTTTACATGTGATTGAGAAGAAAGAGAGAAATCCACTTCACGCACCTGATGTATGTTGAATTTTAAAGTGAATATATTCTATATATGAATACATTATTGACAGCTACAATGTAAGATTGGAAAAAGTGCGCTTTGATGTGTTAAAATTATCCGTAAAATTTTTGGTTGCAGCTGCTTTGTTTCCACAAATGAAAGTGACGTCGCTAAAACTGACCTGAACCGAACCATATTTAATTTCAATATTTCATATGGAATTCGACTTACGATCAAAGTTCAGGAACGTATCTCGGTCGTAAGTCGAGGACAACCTGTACTTGCACTTGATCTAGTGTGTTCACGATAGATAAAGTATATTAAAAATTCAAAACATTATCGAAAAAATCGACTTAAATGAATAGAAACAGGCGTATATATTAAAAAAAATCTTTGGGAAAAGGTTTCAGGTGTGGTTTCAAAAGGTTTCAGTTTTATATCAATGAGTCCCTATCAGATATTATATTTACTGGTTTTACCTCATTATGAATAGTTGCCTTACTGAGCATGGTATTTATTTTTATATAGCAGCGTCTTGTTTGTAAATTAGTAGTACACGAACATAGCATCCGTGTTGGGACTAGAAAATAAGGTGGATTTGTTTGTAGACACCATTAAATTGATAATTTAAACTTACTTGTTGTTTTATTAAAATTACTTTTGCACCTACGTAATTAGTATTTAAAAGAAGTACTGCAATATACTTTTTCTATTCGCCGGGGTCTTGAGGGAGAATATTAACACAATGCTTACAAAAACAAAATGATTATTAAGAAAACACATGATTATAATGGTTTTCTAAATCTGACACATTTTTGTCTACATTTAGTTGTACCGCTTAAAATTCTGAAATTTTTACTACAAACTACGGTACTGTATATTGTATTTAGTCGATAGTTTATCATATTTAATAAGCAGTATAGAAACAGATAGTAGCGTGAAAAAATCACAAAGACAAGGACAAGGAATTTGCCCTTGTGGTCATGCTATTGCCCTTCAGAATGGACAAATAGTTTGGTATTATCTGTATGAAAATAAATGTAACATAACTGGTACTGCCTATATCAGGAATGCATTGAGGAATTACTAACAATTATATAAATTATATCGTAGATGTACGAAGCTAGTTTACATGAATATAGCAATTTAAATTAAATGATAAAATCACAAGTTTATTTCACAAATCTAACATATGCATTCCATTAATATTGAATTATTGCATATCAGCTCTCCTCCATGTCTCTTAACGGCAGTGTATTGAATGGTTACGGACCTATTTCTGAGGGATTCGCGCAACATTTCAGGTCGGTTTACTCAAAAATTCCTCCAAAACTTATTCACTCAGAATCCGAGTACACGCATTCTTCTTGGCCCACTCTTAATATCAACTATTTTGATGAGTCCGATATGCGTTACGCTTTCTCGCGTCTGTACCCAAAATCTTCAGTGGGTCCTGATGGTATTCCTCCATGGTTACAGGCTGCAAACTTTTTTTAAGTGCCCTCTAATGTATCTGTTCAATTTTAAGTTTAAGTACCTCCACTTTTCCCGAATGCTGGAGTTTGACTCGTATAAGACCGGTCCATAAAAAAGCTCTCTGTCAGAGATAACAAATTTTAGGCCCGTAGCAATTTTATCAGCACCGGCTAAACTTTTGAATCAATGCTACATAGATATATCTATATGCATGTTGACTGTCAGTTAACTGATTCCCAACATGGTTTTAGATCAGCGCGCTCAACTATCACCAATCTAATGGTGTATAGTGAGTATATATCAAAATCTTTGGATTCCCATTGTCAGGTTGATGTTATTTACACGGATATTTCGAAAGCATTTGATAGTGTCGATCATGATATTCTGATAAATAAATTAAGTGCTATAGGAAGCTCAAATAAGTTAATTAAATTTTTTGTTTCTTATTTGTCAAAACGACGACAATATGTTGAATACGCTGGATGCGCATCAAATATTTTTCCAACATATTCTGGGGTACCACAGGGATCGAATCTCGGTCCAATTTTATTTCTTATTTTTATTAATGATATTGTGGAAAGCATGAGTGGAATAAAGTATCTGCTCTTTGCAGATGACCTAAAACTGTTTTTAACTATCAAGAAGGAGTCTGATTGTACTATTCTGCAACATAATATAGACTCGATTTTAAATTGGTCTATAAAAAACAAACTTGACTTCAACTTTTCGAAATGCTTTTGCATTTCTTTCTCTCGCTCAAGATTGCCTATTAAATATAATTATGTGATATCGAATAATACTTTACAGCGTTTATCTGAAATTGTTGATCTCGGTATAACGTTTGACTCTTCTTTCACATTTCATTCACATATTAATTCCGTTGCTTTGCGTGCTAGCAAACTTCTCGGGTTTATAGTTAGGCAAAGTAAACCATTCGAAAACCCAACTGTGTTTCGCACTCTATACATTTCCTTGGTTCTCAGTACGCTTGAATATACGCTTGAATGAGTCCATATGAAAATTCCTACAAGTTGAAATTGGAGCGAGTTCATAAGAAATTTCTACGATATTTCTATTTCAAAAAATTTAAATATTTTCCTTTTAATAGTTCCCTAAAAGAGTATTACCCAACTAAATTTCTTTTAGGAATGCTATCTTTTCACTCTCTTGAAGCACGAAGATCGTTTTCGATTCTAAAGCATTTCTCTCTTCTTCTTCAGGGACGAGTTTATAATCCTGAAATTCTCATATCTATTAATTTACATGCTCCTAATTGTTATCTACGTGACCGAAACCATATCCAGACAATTTTTATTCTTAAAACTTGTTCTTCGCGTCGGTCATTCGAGTCACCAGTTGCCAGAGCCGTTCGGATGATTAATGCACTGCCTAGAGAGCTGGATATTTTCAACACTAAACTATGGGTATTGTTCACTAAATATTTTTTCCTTTTAAATTAATAATGTCTTTTTTTTTATTATTTAGTAATTTAAAAAAAAAATGTTTTTATTTTCATTATTGTTTTTATTAGTAGTACTGTTTTTAATAATTATTATTATTGTTGTTACTGTTATTATGTTTGTGGAATGCATGGCGCATTGGCGTCAGCTGTAATGCCATGCATTTCAATTTTTTAAATTTACAATAAATAAATAAATAAATTAAGTAATTAAGCCAAAACATTCTAGTATTTAAACACACCTTCCGAAATGATCAAAAAAACAATGGATAGGCAAATTATTTAGCTCAAATACCTATATGAATTTTCCACAGGTTTTTTACGCGTTTAAATCTGAGCCTGTCTGCAAAACGTGTGGTAAGGTCTTTATTTCATTAACAAGTCCCGAGAAAAGTAAACACATAGATTTAAACAAAAACATCGTTCGTTAAAAATAATCTAACACTCGATTCGTGTCTATGATATAGAAAAATAGTCTATTGCTCATTGTTTGAAATTAGAATAATGCTGTATATATATCGGTAGCAAAATAGCTGTGATTTATGTATGCGATTACTTAGGGAATCTAATTCCGATTGCGAAGTGTGTTTTATTGTAAACATTGAATATAGGCATTCGCTTCGTTCTGTGTGTCATCATTATAAAATTTTCAAGCTGTTAGTATTTCAGTGGATAACACACTTTTTTGAATGTGGAAAAAAGTATACAATACTAATTATGGAAATAGATAACGTAAGCATAATGGCAAAATACTATGTTTTAAGTTAGTTTTTCGGGTTGTGGCAATTGATAAGATTTAGTTAGATCAGAATAAACGTGACAAAGTCGCACTTCATAAGTCGACCGAAAATATGTAGTAAATGTTTGATTCCAATAATATGGCTCATGTACAGTAATTAAATTCTCAACACATAAATACTGAATTTTGGTTCTAGCATGATATTTACTACACCATTGAGTGTATAATAATAAATAAATAAAGAGGCGTACAGACTAATGATTTTATTCTAATGATTTTTCATCAATCATTTGAGCGAATGAGAAGTGATGTGAACTTTCGAAAAAAATGATATTTTACATGTTATAAAGTATCACAAAACCAAAGTGAGCTTAGTAAAAGTAAAATTAAATAAGGTATAAATTAACGTAAGAAGTTGATATAACGAAATATTTCAATGAACAAAATTCACCATTTTATCACTTAGCCCACTTCATTTCCCGATGACTCCAATAATATATGAAAGCCTCCACAAGTTCCCTACACAATTCTCATAATTGAGGATGTTAAAAGCAAAAACGCCATTGTCTATCTAAGTCATATTGTGAGAAATCAAATAAAACCGATACTGCCGTAATGTCATTGCATATATTTTACATGTAAACTCATTTTTCAGGAATATTGAAATTGATCTGTTAAGTTGTGTACATACACAAGAATATGGAGAGAATAATTTTTGCATTCATATTGCCATTTTCGACTTTTTGTGGACAGTGGGGTTTTTGCTTTTAATGTCCTCACTTGATCATACGCTTCCACGAAGCTTATTAATTATTTCTTCCGTCGAGTTAAGCCGTCCATTAAAAATAAATCACACACGGGGAGATTAATATGATGTATTTGTAATCCATATTTGCAGCTATGTGGTAGAAGTTCCCTTAAATCTTTCGTTTTATATGATTCACAGCGTAATCTTAATCTATAATTTAAGACATCGACTGAGGGTGCTTGATGGAATTTCATCGAGTCATGTCAGTTCGAGTCCATTCGTGTGCTCGAATGCCTGAAGATGCCGAAAGGCGAAACCCGGGTCGTTAGTGACAAAATACATGGAAGTGTACAAAATCTCAATAATCCAAATTTGTAATCTTAATCATTATGTTACGGGAATATTTGACAAAAAAATAAAGTGCATAACATATCAAAGCACACTTAAGCTGTCAAAATGATAATACCACGGTATTTGACACTGTTCTATTATATTTTACTGTTATCACATGAAAAAAAGAGTCGCTTTTAGCTGTCGTGATCATCCATAACTAAACAGCATATTTACAGCTATATGCGGCATACAGAACATTATAACCAATAATTATTTTGCAAGTAGTTCGTGCCGTTTTAAATCATACATTCAGAGTGTGCGATTGATTGTTTTCATATCAATTACATGGCGTGAAAAAATGCTGTTTCCTACTTCACGTTGACGTGCGATGATAAACAAAAGAAGATATTTCCACCTAAGCTGTCAGAATTCTATTCAAATATCTGACAATTAAAGGCACGAACTAAAAAAAGAAATCAATCGCGATTGAGAATAATTGGTATCATTGGCGGGAAATTCTTGTGAAGTTTCAGAAGATCAGTACATGCAAATACAAATGACAGATGGAAACAAGATGGCTGCGAATGGAAATGGCGGAAGAATATTTGAATGAATTCTAACGTTTTGTTGCCAGGAGAAGTAAGTTAAAGATTTACAAAATACATACCCAGGATCTTAAAAAAACCAATCAATGAAAGATGTAAATAAAATAGAAAAGTATGCTTCTATATAGAAATATACGATATAAAGGGAGCAATTCGGTTGTCGTACCATCGTTCGCCATGTGCACGATACGACGTTGCTGATTTCACGGCCGTTTTTAGTAAAGCAATGACATAATTGTTTTAATACAATTTAAATAATATGCTAATTTAACACAAATATTAATCTTCAAAGCATGTTCTTAATTTCATCTGTTTAATTTGTAGAACTCCATTATACCAAGATAAAATATAGCAATTCCATTATAATATTTTTTTCCGACGACGACGTAATGCCGAAATAGTTAGCGACAACATTCGACAATCCTTGTTAACTAAATAAATTGAAATTTTTACACAAATAAATATTTTTTTGCATATTTGTAACTAAGCCTTACTTTTGCCACGTTCAATAAATCAATTTTAACGCGAAGATTTAGTCAAGAAAATTAAACGCCAAAATCGTGCATAATAACGGTACCTAACTGCTAACTTGGAACAAAGTTCAAAGATTTTATAGCTCGATTGTGATTGGACCTTATCAATTTATTACTATCCATTGAAATGGAGCATTGAAAATAAACTCCAAGGTTACGTAGCACTAATAACCATTGTTGAGTGAACTAGTTTTTGTTACCTTTGTAGTAAGTACACCTCAGTGTAAAATACAAACATAATAATACATAAAATACTATGTGAGTAGGAAATGCATGTTCGAAAATATTTTTTATTTGCCCTTTAAACGTTGAATTTGTGTCGAGGGAACAATGACTGCCGAGAATCTACCGAATTACCTATTAATTATCGGCCGAGATATATGTTCAATAAATAGATAATTATTTTTTACATTCCATAGAATCCAAGGCTAATATAAAGTAAGACATAATTACATTTCCGAAAACTTAATTTAATTTAAAATAATAATTATTTATTAGGAAGGTGTAGTTCAGGGGCGACGAATCTTTTCCTGTCGGAATGCCGCATTCATTTATCTTAAAATCAAAGAAAGCTGCATTTAAGAAACATGCATAAAAATGTATGTAAATTATTTTGTAAATAAAGGAAAACAACGAAATTGATTTATTTATGTATTTGTTTATTTCAGTCAAAAGGTCGCATTTGAGACCCTATAAGACCGCAGGTTCGTCCCCCCTAGTGTAGTTAATAGTATTTCGTAACGGTAACTAAATCGACAGTAAGTATGTATCTTAAATTAAATACTGGAGAAGATCAAAAAATAAAAATATATGGCGCGTTATTTAAATTGGGTACGGCTTAATAAAATAATTTATGTTGTTCGGCATGGACAGAATGTTTGTTTTTACCATTATCTATTTGGTTGCTGTAGCCGAGGGGTAAACGGTAAGGTGATTTGTCATATTATTGTTGTTTTTGTTCGCCATTAGTCTCCCACATCTTTTCCGGTGGGTCATGTTGCTTTATACAATTTAAATTGTATTGATCTTCGCTTGCTTCACGTAGTGGGCGTCCCATCAAATAGATCATCACTGTTCGATGTTGGTCCCGAAGCCGGATTAAGACTTTCATACATTGATGTTTCGGTTTATGTCTGGGTGTGTCTAAATGCATGGGTGTTGGCGATACCCTCGTACCTTCACAATCACCTTATATCTTATCCTGAAAACGGAGGTCGATAAGTTAACTATTGGCCCTTTCTCTTGTTAAAACAGCATATGTTAAAATGCTTCACTAAAGGTCTAAATTGAAAGCGAACATGATTGAAAAAAACATAGAGAACAATACACTTGGGCCTCGAATAAGACGGTTTTATAGAACATGCTTTATATAACACGATTTCAGCATTTTTTTATTGACAATGATCCTATAACGGAAAGAAGTTTGAAGTTTAAGAACGAATTACAACAGATCTTGACCCCTTATCACAAAATACGCTAATAGCAAACAATCGTTTATTACAGTATTTTTAAAGCCGAAATCCAAAAATACTCCAGTGGCCGGCCTCCGATAATGAAAACTCGAAACCGATCTTGAAAAAGAGTCGAACATATAAAATTGAAAGTGATAGCGATGATGAATGAATGATCTATTATATTTTATTAAAGCTTTTTTCAATAAATACGTAAATGTATATTTTTTCGATTGTTTATTAAAAAAATAAAGTATATTAAAAAATTCGATATTCTTTTGGAACGCATACCCTAATTTTGTATGAACTTCAAGTCTCGTAAAACACGTTCTTGTGGAACCATATGACAGTGCTATACAAGGCCCAAGTGTATTTGAAATTGTGTTTCCACTTTATTATTTTAATCCGTAAAACTACACCGACAGTTATGCATGCTGAGAAGTATTTTTTCTATCAATGAAAGAAATACAAGAGTTGTTTAGAATACGGTTTGATGGATTGGCAGAAATAATAATTACTATCATAGATGGATAAAAATAGCTTGCATCTTACGCCAATAAATACCGACGCTAAATCACCTCGACTTGTATTCTTGACGAGTCGATAAATACTTAAATACAACAACACAAATTCCCACGAGGTATGGAGCAACTGACAGGTACCCGGTGGTTATTATTTATCAGCATTCTGGTATAGCATTAAAAGGAAAAGTTGACTATCTTGTTATGGATAATTTATACACATAGAGAACAGTGCGTAGATTAAATGCAGATTCATATTTTAGCAGAGCCTAACTTGGCTGGTGTAAAGCATTCGATAATGTTTTTGTTTATTAAAATAAATTGAACCGCATCCGTTGTTTATATCTCTAAGATGTATACGAAAGAACTCTAGTAGGCTCTTGTTACTCGGCACCCCTTCGGAAGAGATAGACAGACAACATTAAGCTGATTGTCAGTCATGGACTTGAATGAAACGTGACGCAAGCCAAAGATATAAAGATAGTTAGAATAGTTGTGAAAACGATTAAAAATGTATATGAGTTTACACTGTATGAAATAAAGACTTTCATCACCTATTAACATTTGAGAGCACGAACAAAGATCGGCCGCTTTCAGCTCTGCATCTGAGTATGTTTTCCTAGTGACTCTTTTCTTATGGAAGGCGGCCGCATACACATAAGTGATGGACAGCAACCAGCACTAAACTGCATCATTTTCATTCGTTTTTGTTTCGTATGCAACATAGTGAAACCATTTTTACCATTTAAATAAATAAGGACTATCTATTCCCTAAATATTTGGCGTAGTGGCGTAAAGTTTAAAAGCCACTGGTATATTGCAATTCAAGCGAGAAAAGCCAACAAGCAATTTTAAAATTGCTTTACTAGACATTGAAAAGCTAGTAGATCTAGTTTCTTCCCCAGAAAACTTTAATCAATTTAAAAAATTTGCGGCCCCTTTTGGAGAAAAAGAATACCTTCCACACACCCCTCCCCCTCACATTTAATCCATAATTATTGCTATCACTATTTTTTATTTATTGTTAGAATCCCCATTTTGTATATTTAAGTTAATTGTTGTTTGATGACTTTAATTATTTACTCATTTGTTATATTCATATTCCGTATTGTCACTGTTTATTATAAATATGTACACTAAATGTATCATTGAGGAGACATGATCTTCGGTGTGATACAAACAAGTTCATCGAATTAGATAAAAAAAGAAAAGAGATTGAAGAGCAAAAGTCCGATCTTAATACACCTCTGTCTAAAGACGGATGCATCAGCTTCCGACGTGCAGCAAAAATGGCTAAACCAGGAGTGTCATACCTTTGTTAGAAAGCGTTTTCCGAGTTCAGTAACATGGGATATGGTTTATTAATATGCCTGAGTACTTGTGTTCAATTGATTTTTAGTGAAAACGAAAGCTGCAAGACACGTCACAATAAATAATTGAATACTGGCGACATTCTACGAGAAAGTTTCCAGGTGGTGCTGTGTTGAATGCAATTCCAAACAAAGAATTAAAAATCAATAGTCATTCTAAAAGTCAACTTTTCCGACATGTTTTATATTCTGCGTTTAAAACTAATACTAGACTGTAGCCCAGTGATAAAAACTGTTGGCTTCGTTGCAGTGTTCACTAACTCGAATCCCAGTATGGACAGTTACATAAATTGATGTTTCGATAGATTTATGTTCAAAGGCATCGAACGAAGAGAGCGATTAGCTTAGCCACTAAGCATTTTCAAGCCCAATTTTTATATCCTTGCTCTCAGAGGGATAGAGGTTGAGGCGACGGACCAACAGGTAATTTTCGTAGAACAACATCTTGTTAAGATAAGCTCAATAAGGAGTCCAAATGCCCCCCATTAGGATCATGGTTAAATAAAAAAAAATATAAGATCGAAATAATTAACACGCAATATCAGTAGTAGTTTAGTAGAATATACAAATAAATTCAAAAAAATTTTTTTTTTAAAATAAATCATACATAAATAAAACATTTTTTGATTGATGTTGTGTATGTATTTACAGGTTGAAAAATATTGTACGTCATATTGAATCGATCTAAACTATTTAACAAACATTTGTTTTTTTAAGTAACCCATACTGAAGACGAAAAAAATCCAATGAAACAAGAAGGTACCTCTACCTATGTATATATCGCAAAGTAACTAGGTAAGTTTGTTTATGGATCACGTTGGGTTTTCGTCAGTTTTCTTTTGTATGGCAACTTTTGTTTTTGTTTTGACACTAAAGCTTCCATTTATTAAAATGGGACATAGTTGTGTCTATGGTCTCCGCGGTGGTTTAAAATCTGTCTAATTCGGAATGTTACTTAGTTATGTAGGTATTTCAAAAATAAAACAGGACTGAAGCAAGAATTCGAAAGTCTGAAACAAACAAGTCAAAAGAAACAAAAGGTATCCAAGGTGACTTATTTTAAAAATAGAACGGTTTATTTTAAAATCGTAAATAAACCGCGAGCGAAATGTCCCGTCAAAATCGCAAAACACGCCGAGTGTGATTCATCCCAATGCATCTGCTGCATTTCATAACGATATTCGTCATAAAAAAACAACATTATCATGTGATATTGTTGCATTGCATGGGAGTTGTTTACACGTAATGTCCATAGTGTACGTCACGCTGCACGTATGTAAAGGAATTCGGAGCCCACGCAACTCACTACTCCAGTTAAAATGTATGACAAAGAGCATGTCTTCGGATAAAAGATACACCACTAATCGAGCCGGGTTAACCTTTTGACTGCCTGACGTTGACTCCTAAAACAAGCTGTGACAGTTAAGTACAAACTGACTGAAGGCCGGTATGCCTAAATAACAATTGTATGTAAAAATTGAATACATGAATTTAAGCCGACCCTAAGACGCCGGTCTTTTATTGGTAACATTCATAGTTAATCACTTCTAAGGTGTTAACTGTCAATTCTTGGTGAAAAGGCTTTATATTTTCAAAATAAAACAATTTTTTTATGTATTACTTCCACATGTTAATAATAATCATTCATTTTTTTTTAAAATTGACACTACTATCCAATGTGACAAAATAAGACACAAATTAAAACAAATTTTAATACCTATGTTAAAATGTTTAGAGCAGATCTTTATAGACAATTTGTATTCAATATATTCCAACAGTTTAAATCTGTGTTTAATAAATTAATCGCGTATTTAAATTTTACACACACGATTAAAAATCTTTTAAACGGCAGTTTATTGCTGTCTAATTACAAGATAAAGTTCAATTATGAATGAGACCGAATGCGAATTTTATCTTTAGCACATAAGAACGATAAAATTTAATGGATCTAATAAAAATCGATTGATTAGATTCTCGTTATAAGAAATTATAATATTTTAATCATCTAAATTTTAAACTAAAACAATTAAGAGCGATTATTTCGTAAGAGAAAAACTATGCGAATTTTGATCGGTTGGTTTTGAGTTATCTATAAAAACGTTAATAAATGATATGACGCCGTAT
This sequence comes from Himalopsyche phryganea, assembly GCA_022494535.1. Taxonomy (NCBI): domain Eukaryota; kingdom Metazoa; phylum Arthropoda; class Insecta; order Trichoptera; family Rhyacophilidae; genus Himalopsyche; species Himalopsyche phryganea. The sequence continues at coordinate 11,715 of JAGVSL010000221.1, forward strand.
TGGGTCTTTATAATATTTATTGATAGTACAATGATGAAATATTTTTACCGTCTTCTACAAATTTGATAATTTATTGATTGCATTGGTAAAACTCATTTAGTCAGGTAGAAAGAGTATACCGAATTCCACGCGAATTATAAAATATAGTTGACACTGCATGATTTTTATTTTTTAGCGTTTTTCATAAATTCATTTCTAATGTACAATAATATAAATATATTTAATACGCTTTTATATTGTGTCTTGTTTATCAGTAATAAAAGCTTTCTTTTGAACGAGTCGATTAAGGCTACACGTATACATTTACAAAACGCGGTGAAACTATGTAATACCTATCGGAAATTCATATAATTATTGTATGCGTCATCACATAAGCCAGTCGCGGTGGAAAGGTTAACAGCTGGGAATCAACCATAACAATAGTTAGAGATGTTCTTTATAACGGCATTGTATGAGGAACTAGATTGTTATTTATTTTTATGAATCAATGTTGTTACAAAAACAAGCGGAAACAAGGGAGTTCCCGCCCTTTTGAGATAAATGCTAACCAATGCATAAACTTATGGAGAAAATTAATATTTAGATATTTTAAACAAACGCTAATACAGCGAGATACATTTTAACGTGAATGATTTAAAAGATACCGTTTCAAAAATACTACGGCCAGCAACTTTTAAAACATTGTCCAACAACTTGTTGGTAGAGGATACAGTGTAGGTATATAATAACGAAGACTCATTATTGACAATCCGTCCTACGAGTTGGAAAAGGTGAAAGAGTACAATTATATGAACAATTGAAATTTAATTTAATATTTTTTACTATCAATACTTGAGAAAGCATTATGGTATAATATAATTTGTGGTAGAAGTAAAAGTTATTCATCGTATCTTTGGCTGTGTTTTTTTTTTTGGTAAGCTGAAATATCTACCTGGATTAATTACCAGAAGTAACATTTGAAAATGTTTCCCCTCAGTAGATAAATGGTATTTTTTAAATATAGAAACTAAAATAAACGAGCTTGAGTTAATAAAGTAACTTTAAATACATAATTCCTGGCAATTGTGTCAGTGTTGTTTTCTTTTCTTGTACACATATTTTCTACTAACGACAATTACTAAAATTGCGGTGTTGATTGATGTATTTGACACCTTCTTTTGTTTTGTTCTTTATCCATTTATGTTCTAAAAAAATAGCCGGTTTATGTTCCATAGATATTTTTATAAGTAGGGTAACACATTTGTTTATGGTGATTCGAAATTTGAAACTAAATTATAATTACAATCTCCAGGGAATCTTCGCAATGGTATTCGAAATTTTAAAATAAATTATTATTATTATACTCAAGGGAATCTTCGTTCGGAATACATTATATCTGTAGGAGCGATGATCTAATTCGAATCGGCAGTCAAGCGTCTATTCCACGGCTTTATGGACCGTAATCCAGTCATAATATATTGCAGCGATCGACATTTTCTCAAATAGCATTTCCGGTTAGCATCAAAATTAGCCCAGCGCGTATTGCAACTGCGGTTGAAGCATACAGGGCTATAATAATGCCGCGAGAAGTCGATCGAACTTTCAACTTTCTCCGATAGTTCGTTCAACTTTCGTTTGAATTTGGAACGTCATACAAGATGGGAGTGGCGAATGAGCGGATCTCTGTTAGTGGGGAATCGTACAAAGGACAACCCTTCAATCAACAAAATATTTAATATACAACCACAGAATTCAGTAGATATAATATAATAAGATTGTCTCTATATGTTGGGGTCATCTAAAATCGTTATTTCAATGGCTGTGTAACCAGGTTCAACATATGTTTCGTTTCTTTGAGAATTATCCTATAATGTGAGAACATCGTTTCATGATATATATATGAGTTTCCCGAACAAGATTGATACAAGGATTCACTCCATCTTCCTTGCACACCGATATTTTTTAATCTAAGCATGGTTGCAATCAATTTTATAGTTGCTGGAGGATATTAAACTTGGACGTTCGGGTATATTTAAAATATAATGCAAAAAATAACTCTTAGGACTGATAATGCTCAATTGAAAACGCTCGCGACTAGCGAAACCGGTCCTGATCATTTAACAATGTGGAAGTAGTACAAAACAAGTTACGTTTTATTTTTATAATATAATGCCTTTCCACCAAGAATTGACAGTCAACACCTTAAAAGTGATTGTTGAAGAGCTCTACAAGATTAATAATAAGGAAGAAAAAAGCAGGATTCACAAGGATTGTCAAATGTTATCGATAGCCATTCCGACATCACGGTATCGGCAGTACCACTCGATAATGCTGACGATGACGGCATCCCGAAATATATAGATATCGCTAATTTTCAACAATATTTGTGGAAATAAATACTATCATTAATGGTGGCGATCTGGGACAGATATAATACACCTAGATAAGATTTTTTTGTAACGCTGAAAATCCAACGAGATAGTTATGAACGTTGGCCGTTTGATTTTATTGTTAAAAAAATAGTCAAAGAGCTTCTTGTGTTTTTTTGTTTCAATAAAGAATAATCTTCGTCTCTAGAGAGATACGGAGTAATAAGTGTGTGCCTTGTTACATCCTAACACGTAAAAATAAACACAAAATCCACCTGCTCGTAAATTCCACCTGCTCGAGACTGTAGCTGTGCAAATAAGACATTTTTTTCTAACATTTGCGCTGTTTACTCTGCCGCAGAGATAATCAACAAAGCAGTCAAATTTTCTCTAGTGTCAAATACACATTATAATCAGCGATTTCAGACACTGAAAAATAATATATTATCAGACATTAGGTCCGACGGATGAAGCGCCGAAACGCACCACTGTCGGGTCCATTTTAGGGCATACGGTGTGGAAACCCGACGCCCGTGGAGTCCGTCTCCCTTCGACAAACGGAAAACACATATGTTGTTCCCCCTCGCACGCCGATGCGAGGCCCAATCTCTACGAAATCTTTTAATAGTATCTAGTATCCCTCTCGCGCTGAAAGACGGGAGCGTCGATTTTCCTTGTCTCGCGTTTGGAACATTAGCGTCCTCTCGCGCTGAGAGATAGAATATTTTTTCAAATAATTTTCTTCGGCGTGAATATTTAAAAAATTATATTTAGAACGTAACGGTCGGCGTGGGCGGGAATTTGCCGTTTTAGAAATAGAACGGGAAATGACTTGGGCGTCGGGAAAATTGTTGCAATAAGTAGGTATCTTATGGCAACACCGACGAGGTCTCGGCTTTTAATAATTTATTGCTGACGGGTGGTGGAATCGTGACATTCTTTAAGTCTTTGATGGGGCTATTTAAAATTTAACTACTTCGAATAAAATGCCTCTACCCTATTTTATTATGTGATTATTATGGCAATTACTCAAAATAATTTTATTATGCTGCCATGACAAGGTGACTCATTCGTAAAGAATAAATTGGAATAACAATCTAAAACAGTATTCAATGGAATTGTAGGCCAGCTGATTTCTGACATAATAATGTAAATCATAGAGAATAATTTGTACACTGATATAAATCTACGGTTTATATCTACAAAGCATTAATTAACATTTTGGAATCAAATCAAATACAAATCGCCGCTTGGCATTTTCGTATTGCATTTCAACAACGATTTTGTGCGAAAACAAAAAGTAGAGTGAATTAAAAAAATATTTCGCAAGAAATGTCCAAGGCAAGAAAAATAAAATTGGTTTTAGATCGTGATCCAAATCGTACCTACATGGTATTTTCTGTAACAGTTCACACCTCTCCTATTGGTAAAGATATATTATGAGCATTGACATTTTTTAAAAAGAAAATCAACGGCTTAGATGTCACTCTGATTGTGCATCGTGCGCAAGTGCAGTGTTCAGCCGTGTGTTAGAAGAGACAGACAGATAAATCAAGACATATATTTATTGTAATAATGTAAAGTATTTAGCTCCCCAAGAATTATAAGATACAGTTGATAGCCATTTCATCGTAAGCACTACCTTTGACTATGGCGTTATGCCGAAATAAGAGCCCTAGCCTCCGTGGCCTTAGCGTTCAGGTGGGTCTAAGTGAATTATAAAAATTCTCATCGAGATAACCTCGGATGATTTTTCTAAATTATAAATTTTTGGCGCTGTTAGCTGTAATGTCAAATATATATTTAATTGTAAACAAATATTTTCCTATTTTTACTTAATTTTAATGGAGTTCTACCAAAATATAATTGACATAGTCCCCAATGATTCAGATATTTCAATCATTTGAAATAAGCGCAGAAAATTATTACAAAGTCCATCAATATATACGCTTAACCTAACCTAACCCATGCCTAAGAAAACAAATATTGAATTGAAAAATCTTGTAATCACTAATCGACGTGTTAACCGCCGAGATACAGTGGCTGAACCATCTTTTCAATCGAATTAAGTTTATAGCTAAGCATATATTATGAAAAAATAATAAAAATCATCAAAAGTTGATAAGGGAGATTTAATTTTTTTTACGTCTAGTCTTCTAAGAAAACATCAGCATGTAGTAAATTTGTTAACAATTTCCGATATAAGGTTATAAGATACCATTTCGTTGCTTGTCAAACGAATAAGTACTGATGTGACAGTAAGAAATAGTTATTTTATTGGCACATTCTAGTGCCGTTACGAAATAGTTTGCGTTAATATTATTCCTTAAATTAATCATTGATTGATTAGACAATTACTTGGTAAGATACCATCATCGTTAGTTAAGATTAATTTCGATTCTAAAATGATTTGCCAAATATTATCGATAGCTATTTTGATATCAAGACATCGTCAGAAGCATGATTTTGTACTTACTTATACATATATAATGTCATTCATATAACATTGTTTCAATTATATATTATGTCATTCCATAAAGGATTGTAAATAACAATGTTGAATTTACTCAGATTACTCAAAGTTAAGTAAGATTATTTTATTTAAACTTACATATAAATCACATCAATTGTTTTTTTGTTTAAATATAGTGTTTGACGAAGGTAGTGATCGCGGAATTATTTATCTAATAATGTCACTCATTAATAATCAAGAGTCAATATTTAAAATTGTTATTTTTACCCGTTTCAAATTATTATTACTACATCTGTTGAATATTTAATATCCTATTTTTACGAGGAACTTCGAATATTGCGTTACATTTACTTTTAATCAGAGTAAATGCATTTATTTTTTGAATCATGATGGTAAGAAATTTTTGAGAAATAAAAATTTATTAGTAGAAAACTATTTATCCTTGGATGAACTGACTGGGCGATTATTTTTTGGAGGGAATGGGGTGTTCAAATTTTAAAGAAGGCATAATAGTATAATATACATACATTTCTAGATGACGGTGAAAAAAAAAATATTTTATAAAAGAAATCGAACAAACCAATATTGTTATAAATGATATCATAGCAAGGAATAAAAAATAAAAATATTTCAAGTTTTACAGGAGCCTTTCACTCTAGTACTCGAAGTTGTTCCAATAAATACTGGAAAACTGATCTAATTATTTTTTAGTTGATTTAAAATACATTTTAAATGAATTGGTTATGAATGAGAGTTTCAATAACAAAATTTGATGAAGGGGTATTTTACGATCATGGTAAAACTGTAATCTGTATAACTACATTGACAACAGTTTCACCTATCAAAGAAACTCTCATTGTTTACGTTTTAGTCCCCGACACGTGTTTTTTTTACGAATACTGGCTACTAAACACAGTTTAAGAAGAATATACCAAATGTATATTGAAGAAAATTGTCAATTGTGAACAATGATTATCATCAAAGCTTACAAACGTTATGCACCTAATAAAACTTCCATGTAGACACCTATTCGTCTTTTGTCAATAATAATCACTATAAAAATGAATTGAAAAGCTGGGATCAATGACATGAGCAAGCGAATAATGACTTAATGTTTATAATGAAACAAGTATTCACTGTAATGTGCTATATTTTCTTCTTTTATTGAATGCAGATGATAAAAATCATTTTTAAAATGCATGCGTATATTTACCAACTGTGTAAATTATCAATTCAAGTAAATGTGCTGTCGTAACAGCATTGCGATACAATTAAGTATGCGTATTTTATTGTCATGTTTATTTTTAAATATCAATTTCGCAATAGTGCATTTACGAACGTACGTTTCAAAAAACGTGCTTTTGACATGTTTGTTGTATTGTTACGATACATCGCCAACTGAAATGAATGTGTCGCGTAGCCTTGTTAATGTTATCAATTTTGAAATAATAACACGAACACAATGTATTTTGTGTTTATCGACAGTTTGCTAACATAGCAAATTGATACCAAGAAGTAATAAACACGTTCATTGCTTTTTATATTGGTAGTTTCAAAATAAAATAAAATCATCGATTTGAAAACGTTTGTCAATACAATACAAATTAGGTATTCTTCGAATATGTATGATTTCAAGTATAGTTTCTATATTACAATTATTTAGTTAAGTAATTAAATAGAAAAGTTATACTAAGTAGATAAGAAAATGGTAACAAGGAACTTTGATCGTATTAATATTTTATTATTAAATATACAATATTTATCTAATAATGTCAATCTAAACAATGACAAGTCAATAGATGTGTGGAAACAAGTCAATAAGTGTGAGCAGAAAACGTATTTATTGTTGAAAATGAGGAACCTTGGTATTGCCCAGCAAGCTTTGGACTTCTTATCATTTTTATCCACCACAAAAAGAATAGCAGATTTATTAGTATAATCCTCGACCTGTGTGGTAATGATTTATATTATGATATTATTGCAAGGGGGAGTGGCCGATGGGTAAATTGAATATGGCGGCAATCCCGAATTGTATTTAGTGCAAATATTTTTATGACTTGACAAAGCATACAGCTGTACTTAAAATAGATCATGAATGGATAAGTGGAACAAGTTATGCACCACGACAGGTGCACGCTGGTCATGTATTATGTCAATTTCGTTAGTTTTCGGCGTGGAAATGATTAAAATCATCTGCAATGTAACTCAATCCAGCGGGGGATCAATACGTGACGATTTTCTTTAAAAATAACGAGATTGCTTCGCGTTTTCGTGAGAGTGGCTTACATCACACGCGAAGTTTTCGTATGGAGGCGTATAAGACAGAAATAGTTCATAACTTTTTTAACTTTACAGAAAATACGCCGCGCTCGAGGTTAGGTTACACTTTCGTCCGCGTATATTTTTCTGACCCAGATATGTCCTCGGGATTCAACGCTCAGAATGTCTAACTAGAAGCCAAAACTATAATCAATCTAGGTAACGTCTCTAACTAGGAGGCCATTGTCAATTAACGAAAGAAATCTATTGAATAAATCAATAGACGAAAATAATTTCGTGACTGACAAGCAAGTCTGACCAATGATGAAAACCATATTTAAATATCAATCAATCATTTTAGACTAATGTTCAAATAATTAAATTGCACTCATGATTCTAAATTACTTACGTTTCTTCAGCTTCGTGAAAAACTTTCAAAGAGATCTATTAGTTGTAGCAGAGCTTGTCGTGAATTAGCTTTTCAAATTTATTTTAAAAGGTCATGCGATGTTGATTAAATAGCAGTATTAATAAAGATTAATAATAAATTAAGATTTAATAATCTTTTGAGAGTTGTCATTGACACCGGTTCTGACTGAATAAGTGGAACCCGCTACGCCTACGTGCATAATTTTGTCACAATAAATAATTGTACCCTCATAGTTTCAATTTAGTCATTGAACTGGGGTAGATAATTTTGGGGAAGTAACTGCCGTAAATTGACAATAAATGCACTTCATAATTTAATAATGTAGCAAACCCACAATGCACTAATGCAGGACGCAATTTATCCAGTTTGCAATCGGCGAAAGGAATGCAATACAATTCACATAAATCAGTTCGTAAAAGACTAAACTGCACTGCACGAAAGACACCGGACGGAAATAATATTATTTTATCGATTCCAAGGTGAAAATTCAATTGGAATGTCTTTTACTTTTTTAGATCACGAACTTTTAACTTTTGATATTATAAAAATCACAGTTTGCTTGAAAGATTTACGAAATATTTCGTATTTGTATCGAATTCCTCTCAGGTAGATCCACTTTGAGAAAGATAAGTGCGCACTGTAAACACCGGTTCCCGGCTTAAAATTCAGTAAACAGTGTAATGATTAACATCCAAATTGTTGCGATTAAGAGATCTTGAGTCAAATTGGAGACGCTGTTTTTACATATCTGTCAAACATTGAAGGGTGATCTTCGATGAAGTGTCGAGAAGACAAAATGCTCCCGAAACTGACCTTTTTTTGTTGCTTTTCCCATGCCGGATCGAGAAGCCCTTCGCGTTCCCATTCCTCTTCGGGTTCCATGTAGCCGTCTCCGTAAACCCCCTGCTCCATCCCCATGATCCCGTTGTCCATCATGGCCACAAACAACACTGACCGTCGCGGTTCGTTATAGGTTATGAAATCGAAAATAAACGGATAATAATAATTGGTGTTCGTAAAGTGTTACCGTGCACGCACGGACCGGGACCGACCTGGCGGCAGGCGCGCGCAAGCTGTTGGTTCGAGCTCGAGAGGTCTCTTTCCACATAAAATGTTCCCCCACCAACTGCTAACAGCGCCAAAGTTTACAAATCTGCCCGCAAAAACGCTCTAGCGCGAGATTCAAATTTTACGAACATCAAAAGTTTTTAGACAAATCTTTATAAGATGAAATTTTGATTTTAATATGCTATACAAGTTTTTAATTTATATTTTAAAAGAAATCGAGTTCTAGTAATCTAATATTTCTTATAAACTAAATAAATAAATATAATACACTTTTTATCAAAAAACAAGTTGAATTATTATTTCGTATTAACCAAACGAACCATTTCATTGTTATTTTATTAATTGAATTCAGTACACTCGTGTGTTTATTTAGTCTAGGTTCATTTTTTGATCGGACCAGCTACATGGTTCTGTAAGTAACGAATACTATCTCTAAAAAGAAAGTAAACGGTTGTCATCTTTGAATTTATTATTGTTTCAACAAGACCAATCAACCCTTACAATATTGTAATTATTATATTTCCGAATTCCAGTCGCTGTTTGTACGTAAACTAGTATCTACGAATTTTCAATTTGCTGACGACATGCAGCGCCTTTGTTATTTACTGTGAAACTTTCAAATATTTCCAACTGGCGTAGGTAGTTCAGTAAAGCAGATTTTTTAAAGGATTACAGTTAACTTATTTCATCTAGACACCTTTTATTGTATCAAATAAGGGAATCGTTCATATTGTTTCCATAAACATGAAAAATTCAACATAACGTATTTTATTCGTCTTCTTAGTAGTATTCCTCACGTGTAAGGTTCGTTACTTTTTGATTTTAATTTTTAAATATTTTAAATTAAAAAAAAATATCTGGCATTACAGCTGACAGCCAATGTGTCAAATATTTTGAAAATTAGAACATCATACGAGATAAACTCGACGAAAATTTTTATTGAAAAAAATTAAATTTGATATTGACCTTTCTGGGAATTGAACCAGGACCCACCTGATCGCTAGGGCAAATATTTACTACTAGACCACAGAGGCTGACAAAAGCGGCATCCGCCTACCGCAACAACTCCATTGCGTTTAACGGTGCTTCGCCACTCGCTGCTGCACTCGAACACCATCGGTGAGAAAAGGCCTTTGGCGTCTTTCACTTGATCGCTTCAGTGAGTTGGGGCCCTTCCGCGTCCCCTTCTGTCTTCGACCTTTGCTGTAATGATGTGCCTCTCGAGATTGTTGGTAGGCTTGCCAGCGATGTTGCCAACAAAGCCGAGTAAGCGTCTTGTATAGACGAACAAGAGTCTATCCTGTTATTTGTAGCTCTTTCAGGATAGAGGCGTTTGTACGCTCGGCCGTCCATGGTAAGCAGAGCATCCTTCTCCAGCACCACATTTCAAATGCGTTTAGTCGTTTCTTATATTTCGTTTTTAGGGTCCATGTCTTCACACCGTAAAGACACATGGAGTGGACCAGCGATCGTACTAGATGCATTTTGGTATGTCTGGTTAATTCCTTGCTTTTACATATTCTCTCCAAATTTTATTACAAGCCTTGATATCGAAACCTACACAGATTTCGCTACTACTGGGGTAACTGCTGTCAATCATGACACAGTTTTGTTCGAAAATATTATTTTCATATCTTTGCTACATTCATGATATTGTTTTTCATTTTTTATAATAAACTAGCGAGTACCCAGCATGCGTTGCAATGCCACTCAAAGCATGAAAGTGTTCGTGTTTAATTCTGTTTATTGAAATGGTTTTGAACGCATCAAATTTTTTTCCGTCTGGTGGTACACAATCAAATCAGAAGTTTTTCCGACGCTCGAGTTGGTCACATTTTCCATATTTAGTCTCCCAACTTGTAGCGATAGTCCATGTGCTTTGTTGATAGTCATTGCAATGTGAGCCGCATCGTAAACTGCAGATGTTTGAATTCGATTGGCATATCTGTCGAAATCATTGGGATGTGTGGCAACGGTACTTCTTCTTCTTTAAACTTTCCGTTTAAGACCGGCAATTGGAATTTAACAATTGACACCACTTGTTATGTCATACATGAACTGAAATATCGCTGTTTGTGTCTATTTGATTTTTTTTTTAATTTTATTTTTTTAGATTTTTTCTAGAAAACTTTGAAGGTGTGTGCACAAAAACTCACCAAATTTTCATCGAAATCGGATGAACGGTATAGGAACGCATACGGGACAAACAAAAAAACTAACATTCATACCTACTGTAAGTTAATTGTACTAAGTCAATAGCCATCGCGCAAGTGCAAGCAATAACTTGATAAAGTTTTATCGGAATCGGATGAACGGTATGGCAGTGCATTAGATACGAACAAACATACATTGAGTTTTATATTGAAGACGATATAACATAGATAAAACCTACTGTAAGTTAATTGTACTATGCATAAAACCTTCGCGAAAGTGCAAGCAATAACTTGACAAAATTTAATCGAAATCGGATGAACGGTATGGCAGTGCATAAGATACGAACAAACCCACATTGATTTTTATATATTAGATTAGGGAGTACCCGGCATGCGTTGCAATGCCACTCAAAGTGTTATTGGAGTGCTTTTGAACACACAGTATTTTTTGCTTGTCTGGTGCGTACACGAATAAATCAGAAGGTTTTCCGAGAAGTCGCTATCTGTACGAATTTATTCTTTATTTTAGATTTTAGATATATTTGGATTGTGAGATAGATTTTTATGTATGATAAGACCTACTGTAAGTTAAAAATTACAAAGTTGAGAGTCGGGCTCGGGTCAGGCTGGGCCTGATTGTAATACGCTTATATCCTTCGAGCAAATGCAAGCAATAACTTGACAAAGTTCTATCGGAATCGGGTGAGCGGTATAGCAGTGCATAAGATACGAACAAACCTCCATTGATTTTTATATGTCAGATATGCCAAAATCATTTCGTTCAAAAAGATTCTTTACTACTGTGTTACACGGTAGGGGTCTGAAGATCACAAGGGCCTAACTACAAAGATGCATGTTTTGATTTCATCCGGCTTTGGTAATGCCATCCTATCATCATAATATGATGATATTATGTATCGCAATATGACACAATATTCGGGATTTTTCGAATCAAAATATTATCGATGTTTATTTAAAAAAACAGGTGGGAAATTTAAAAAAATATTAACATACAAAAATACAAAGAGATATTGGATACCATCCAAAACTAGACTCCTGAGTCATAACGAACAGCGATGATTGATATGTATTACGTTTTATTGGTTTTTGAAGGATTACTGTAATATATGTTAGAATTCAGCCGTTCGAGAATTAGATTCAACGATATTTTATTACAATGTTATAATGCAAAATCTTCAGAATTCACATTCCAACTTAGTCAGCTCAGAATGTTGATCAAGACCTCCGATGAAGCAATTTAATATCGACGGTGTTTTTGTCAATTGATGTAACTTTCAAAATTTAAATTGTTCAGGAGAGAGTAAAAACTGTTTTTAACGAAGACATTATACGGTGAGTTGCGTTATGAATCTCTCAAATGCACTCCTGTAAATTCTCATGTTTGCAGATATGGGATTATACGTATGGAGTCTCGATATAATAGTGGCTTACATCAGGTGGCTGGGACAAAATTTTTAAACCTAAAACCAATGTAAAATGATGTTTCCCTTCCAAAAAGTGGTCAATTTATTTTTCTAATTTACATAATTTGACCGAGACCTGCTCTGTCGTCATTGAAATGAGATCCAATCACTAATCCATTTTCGTATTTTTTGAGAGTTACATCAATTGGCCAAAACACAGACAATTATTAATCGTCGGTATGTTTATCGCACAAGCAGCTGAAACGTCGCATCGGTAGGGATCTAAACTATAACCTTTTAAACGATTGCAACGAGAATTGGTTGTAATTCACCTCCTCACTTTTTTCTTCAAACAGAGTTAGGGTAATAGAATGGGGTTCGGTCATACAATTTGATAATCAATCTATATACACCGATCTTAACAATTGAATATAGCGGGTTGAAAGTAATAAAAACGTTACAGGAAAAAACGGTCATTACCTCGGAATTTTAAACCAGTGGTTGTCAACCTAGTCCTTACCGCCCGGTAGTGTGTGGTTCAAGTTTTCATCGTGGTTGGTGGGGATTTCGGTCGATTGTTGCAAATTGTTTTCTTCCTTTTATCGAATATATTGCTAAACACGTTGTGAGATGGTCTTCATAAAATATGCTTTTGCAGCTAACTTTGAATTCTATATCTAGGTCATAATTCATCAGACCTTAAAGTATAGTCGCGGACAAAAAAGCAACGGATAAGTTCTGTAGCCAAAGGTACAAAATCGTAGAAATTTAATTATCAATGAAAAAAAAAACACTTACTGTGACTTCTATAATATGATGGTCTATCCGTTTTTGTGGTAGTTTCGGGAACTAAAAATTCTTTCCCTTTCGCTTCATCTTGATGTCAGTGTCTATTCCTTCAAAGACATATAATGTTTAAAGTCCTACCGGGGTCAGACGGAAAACATTGTCTTCAGTATTATATATGTCTTGATTTATCTTTGTAAAAGTAACGAAGCACACACACTTTATTGGTGAAATGTGCACTCGGAGCTAATGTTGACAGGAGCACTGATAAATAATAGTAATTTATGAATACTTCATACTTGTGCTTAATGGAGTTACTGCAGTATTGGAGGACATTAAGGAAATTTTACCATCAACAAATATACAAAAGTGGGCGATGGGTATTAACAGATTGACAAACTCTAGTATAAACCTTCTCAATTTGCGAAGGCAACGCTTAGCGGATTTTTTTGCATCATTTCACGTTTTAATAATGTTATCCTTACATTTAAAAATGATATCGCTTAGTTACAACATCAAAAAAAGCAATTTTTGTGTTAGCTGCGTGACGGCTGTTTCGCTTCACATGCCACCCACGATAATCAATTTATCTCTTCAATTGAAAATAGATCACCAGCAATAAACGATCAAATCTTTTTTCAATCCATGTTTGCTTCCAATTTGGAGCATATGAACATAATGGCTCGTATCCCAACGGAAGTTTTTCGTTAAGAACTGAGTGTTATTCAGTTGCTCATCCCTTCTTTCTTTGAAGAGAGTAAGGATAGAAGAATAGGGCGAGTGCAGTATTAATGCTTAGCTTATTATTCTCGGATGCCCATTTTATCCTTTCGTGAAATCGAAGAAAGAATTCGCATGGGAGAATTTTCTTATTTCATGCCAGGATTAAATATTTTTATAAAACATCCCCAGCTCGTTTCTTAAATCACATCGAGGTTATATATTATTAGGTTTAAATTCATCTTTTATTTGTGAATTCGGTTATGTTAGGCCCAAACAGGCATAACAAGTCAAATTAATATTATGTACCTAGATAGAAGTTAATGAAAAAAATCACAGAGAAAAATATATCTGGAAAATCTATACAGTACAATAATACTAAGTCGTCAAAAAAGTCGTCTTCCAACTTGGAGCTATTCTGTTGGTTTTACCTTCCTGTGATATTTTAAATATCTAAATGTTGTTGGGTCCGTTGTCAAGTGGTTAACGTCGTTGGTTTCTGTTACAGTGCTCATGGGCTTGAATACCGGTACGGACAGTTTAATCCATAAATTGATTTAAAAATCAATTTATGGATTTCAGTTCAGTTTGAAGGCATAGATGTTTGCGATGTTTAATTATTGAGAATTAGTGAGAATAGGAAATGTTATATTAACATAACCTTCAACACATCATTCAAATAGTTCGTTAGTAATAATCGATTAAGGTAACGATGTCATATGTGAGCCTAGCAATAATGTACGCCATGTAAAATGACAGGCGACGGGACATTTTCATTAATTCGGCTGTCGGGGAAATTTGAAATTTCGTAGAGAAGTTCAGTGCTTATGCCACGATGAAATTATTTTCGATTCAAGGTAAATAACTAACTCCCCCGCATAGCGTCTACTTTTACCCGTTCTCATTTATTCCGTGAGACGTTGGACTACTTCTAACCCTTCATTGCACGCGATAAATACAAACTCACGTATAATAAAAACCAAATTTGTTTCTTTGACACTGCTTATTGATAGGCCAAAGCTTTGCGCATAGTTTTATACGCAAAGTAAAGAAAAACCACTTTTCGACGGGAAGAGAAATAATTTTTTAATATAAAATTAAAATTGATAACTTAGTTATTCCACTCGACTGCTGTTGATGGTTTTATGAATTTTGTGATAAGTACTATTATCGTTGGATCTTACACCCTCTCCACGTCCAGTAGAAGAAAATAAACCCTCCCCACCCTTCATGTTCATGTTGAGAATTATAATCATTGTTTGCCTTGGAAATAAATAACCTTGTGATATAGTTAGTCTGAAGATGTTCCTTAAATAAGTGAAATACTAGGTACCTAGGTAATGAATTTTCATTTCATATTCAAGAATACCCGCCTAAAATTATCCGTTGTGTCGCCCTCTGTTACAAACGTTGAATCTTGTAAACGTTGAATCGAGAATGAAAGCCGTGGGTTTCAAAATCACCTAAGAAAACTTGATTTTTAGTTTAAATTAAAACTAGCGAAACGAAATTCTATCATTTTCAAGGTTAATATGCTATTGAAATCAAATCGACTTATATAATTTGTACTTAGCTAAGCTGACATCTGTTTGGATTCTCAAATCTTTTAGCCAGTAATATTTTTTTAGTAAATGCCATTGAGAAACTAAGTAATAATAAATTACCAGATTATATGCAACTAGTCATAGCTTAAAGGTGTTTATAGAAAATGTAACGTGATTAAATCGAGATTACAATGTTTATTTAATATTTTTTTTTTGAATACCGTTAATGTTTCAGAAAGGGCGTTCCAGAATGTAATGTATTTTATTTGTGGGAGCAAAATAGTGTGTGAAACCCGGTCAAAATTATTAAAATCGCGCTTCGCCATTAATGGGTCAGTTGTAAAAACAACGTTTCATATTTTTGATAAATTCATTTTCAATAGAAAATTACAGTTTGATATTATGTTGTTTTGTTATTCTAATTATTGTGTAACAAGGTGTGACATGTGTTTATGTCGTACGGATATACGAATAACAAAGGTATAAATTTTGGTTATAATATATTGCCGTGTTTCAATTAGGTTGCCTTTATAGGTTACATTTACGCAAAAATTATATTATACTTAGTATGTAGTAAATTCAAATTTAATTTATTACTTGATTTATATAGGTTGCGATTTCGGATTCACTTATTTTGTAGATTTTATAACGAAAATGCAGTAACTGAGACTTACTGAGTATTGGGTCCAAACGGGTTAACGTAGCGACATGAAAATAAAAATATTGTTGTGAAATGACATCAATTTAAATTTGTATCCCCAAAGAAAATAATAATGAAAAGCAATTTAATTAATAGTCCTTGGTTCGAGTATGTGCCTATTCGGTAGGTGTATATATATTTGTGAAAATAAAATATTGCGCGGGGCCTGAAAAACAAATTTCGATTTAATCCTATCAAAATATCATCAATAGACTCAAGCCCAGAGATGCCCAAACTTGTTTGCCCTATCGCCCTCTTTTCATAAAAATATATATTTAGCGCCCCCTGGAAATTCATCTACTTAAAACGCACAAAAAGAAAGATGCGGGGACGGATTCGCGTGATGTTATATAATATGTAAGTAACTTTGAATAAGTAAGATTAAAATTTAACGTGATACACAGAAAATATAAATATAGAAACCTATAACTAATCAAAAAAAAAATACAACTAAAATTGTCTGTCTGATATTACTACAACGTTCGATTAAATGTGATGAAATTATGAACTTTCTTACAATAGCGGCTATAGTCTGTAATTAAAACAGATGAAACTTGCACGAATGACTTTTCTAAATTTTGTCTTTTTTCTGTATATTTTCACCGTTCTCTTACTTCTCTTTAACACCCTGCAATTGGATTCGAAAATACTACCGCCTGGCTCGATCCAGAACCAGAAATTGAAAATGGACTCTAAGCTTCAAGAGAATAAAACAATTGCATTTCAAGAAGAAATTTTGGAATGTTAAATATATGTTTATAAAATTATAAGTTTATATTGTAGTTCTATGACGCTCTCAGAAGACACTGAGGTAATATAAAAAAGATCATCAACACTGGAAGAGGGGAAGATAGATGGGAATGATGAAAAATACTTGCTGACTGTTGCATAGTCCATCTTGCATTGAAGAAGATAATATAAATAAAACACAAAGTTTTTGGATCAATTCCACAATTTTATATAATAATCAGGATAAGTCGTGAGCAATGTCCACTGATGATGTATTTTTATCAATATAATGCCTTCCATAATTTTTTTCTTTCTTTGTCCACTCCCAAATGTGGCGCATATGGACTCTTAATGGAGGCGTCTCAACATAAATGTTTCTTCGACAACTGCTTGCTACTCAGTAGCTCAAACTCTATTTTTCGAAGAGAGTAGGAATAGAAGGATAGGGCTAGTGGTTTGCTTATTGTTCTCGCTTTCGCCACGTTTTCGTACGAGAGGTAATTTTCGACACCACAAACATCCCTGCATTCGTACAGAAATCCATAGATCGATTGAAAAATCAATTTATGGAACTGTCCGCACCGGGAATTGAACCCGAGTCATCCGTAACGTAGCCAGCGACGCTACCAACTGCGCCACGGACGCCGACCTCTGTAATTTCTCTCTGGCTAAAATTACTGATCGTCAACCTGGTCCGTAACGCCCACTAATGGACGGATAACGTTTCCATGGTGGGTGGTGAGTAATTTAGTTATTTTTCTGTCTGTTTTCATCGAAACCTTCTGTTAAACTCAACTCGCGGCTAAGTTTACTTTAAGACATTTTGAAAACAATTCGCTATGCCAACTCGACGGCCGAGGGTAGGGGTGCATAGAGATGGAGTGTTTTTGTCCTTTTCTCCACGTTTCTTGCTTATACCTATCCGAATGAAACAAAGTATTTGTTCTGTGCTAGTGGTCGACTTTTGACTCTTTTGTTTGTAAACACAGTACCTACTTAGATTTGTGAGAATAAACGTCACTCGTGAAATTGCATTGTATCGTGCATTAAATAAATAGTATACCTACTCATGGTTTAGTTACCATAAACAACTTAAACTTGTTATGGACAAACATTTTCAAGATATTTTGAATTTGAAGGCATAAAATTGGATGCTAAATCCTTTTACTGCAAATTTGGATGAGGTTGATGTAACTTATCATGATGAATTACTAGAACTTAAATATGATGAAGATAGTAAAAATAATTTCAATTGTTCTGGAACCCAAAAACTGTGGCAAAATGGAAAAATGTCTGCTTTATATCGAAAAATGTGGTAAATGGTTAAAGATATATTGAAAACTTTTTCTAACACTTACTTAGTAGAATCAGGCTCCAGTGCGGTTAATATAATTATGACCAAGCAAAGAAATCGTTAAAACGTCACCCAAAGAGGCGACCTTCGGATGTTCCTGAAAATGGACGAAAACTGACCGAGACATTAAATATTTAGTCTCACAGCATCAAGCTCAATGTTCTCATTAACTATTAAAGATAATTTAATAAATGATAATAATGTTATTGTTTTTCAATTCACATTATTTCTTTAATATGTTAATATACTTTGTCTACAGTATAAATAAAAAGTAAGATTCAAAAATGTTTTTTCAAATCATTCATCTTCTAGATATTATTGCATCCTTACAGTGGATTAAATTACTGCGATTTTGGTGGGCGGTAAGGAAATTTTATTATAAAAATATGCAAAAATGAGTGGTAGGTATAAAAGTGTTGACGAACACTGGCCTAAACTTTAAAACAAAGACAAAAAATTGGAATAAGAAATTCGTATAGAATACTTTTGTTGTCTGTGAGTGTTTGTATGGAAAATCATCAGTGAAAGTTTGATTATCATTCTCAATGAATAAACAATATCACAAACGTATCCAAGACACTAAAAACGTTTCATAATATTATTCATAGATGGTAATTTGTAGATATTGAATAAAACACAAATAAAACTAGTCTAACTCAAAAAATATTGTGTCAAATTGTAAATTATTCAACATTAAAATACATTGAACAAAATTATTTGAAACCGTTTCCAAAAAACTATAACTTTAGAAGTTTATTTTATGATTGTAAAATATTTCGGTTCATAATCCTTTTCATGTAAATATACCTCAAAACAGATAAAATTTGTTTGTGAGAAAAAAGTTGATTATGTTATGTACATATATATAAATTGTGATTAACACTTCATTTTATAATCGCTGGGATATAACTAAAAATTCTGTAAATGTATGTATTTTTAAATACTGTTTTAAATAAATTATTTCATAAAATACTAATATGAGATAAACCACAATTAACAATTTATAAATAAAATAAAACAAAAACTTTGGGATAATATGATATGTTTAAAGAAATTATAATAATTTTAGTAATATTAGTTCTATTCAGATTTATAAAAACTTGTAGAATGGTGATTTTATATGATCCTAATAATTAATGACGTCTATTGACAATTTTGATGAGCTTTCTGCATATTGATAAAAAAGAAATCTGCTTTTACAAAAGTTAGATTTTACTTTCATCTTTTTAAAAATGAAATATTTAAATTTATGTAATGTAATATTATTATAGTTATCGGAAAAATACTTTGTGATTTTATATAAATTGTATTCACAATGCAGAAAATTTTGACAGGTGGTGTGGCTTGCGGTTTATGTCATTGTTTTAAATAAAAGCAAAATATTTGTGCGATTAGAATAATATGACATTATGAATGGTTTGATCTTGCTTAAAAATGATTTATGCAGATTTTTAAATATTGATGCCGTTATCAATGATCAAACCATAAATGAGAACTGTTATTGTTTCTTGCCAGAGTGAAGTTTGTAATTAAAGCAGATAAAATAAAAATGCTCTGCTTCATAACATTAAAAATAAATCATTTTTACATGTTGGGTATTACATTAAAAAAGTTTCATAATAGTATTCATAGATGGTATTTTATGAAAAATTATTAATTTAAAATTGAAAAATCACAGTATGTTTTCCAGCTCTGTTGAGTCGAAATATTTTATTTTATTTAATATTTATGTATTAACAGTATTTTTGACTTTTTATTTCATTTAAACTTAGAACATCTTTCTGATCCATCAATGTCCATGTAAAGATTGATGTCAGGGATATTCAAAAATTCATCGTATCACAGTGGTGTCGCTTATTGTGGTCACATTTGTAATTGATTCTAATAATCAAAATAGTTCATAATGACGTTTGAAAAGTTTTGATAATTTTGGTTGAGCAATGTCCAATTTGATAATTTAATAAGTTCTTGGTCGCCTGCAATTGCTAAGTTTTATGAGTTTGTAATTGTTTATACGATTTTTTCCTAATTAATGTTGAAGGTGATTACTGTCAAATCAGTATTAAAATAAATTCAAATATTAATGTAGTTCCTAGACTTATATTTTTTAAATTTTGTTTTATATATAAACGATATAAACTATTTAATAAACTGTCAGTTTGAGTTCATTTGTATACTGGAATGCCTGAAGATGCCGAAAGGCGAAAATCGGGTCGTTAGTGACGAAACACATGGAAATGTATAAAATTTAAGCAATTCAAGATTAATAAAGCTTATTTTAAAACCACTTTTTAAATCATTTGTAGTCATATAATGTCCTATTAAAACTTTTTACCTGGAGCACAGAGCGGAACAGGATATAGTACTTTGATACATGAGCAGAGCATTCAAATAATGGTCAGCTCCATTCTATATTATATATGTTAATATATGCAGATTTTTTTAATGCAGTGATACAACTCAAATGAACAAATCGAAGAGGACAATCGACTCACAGTGTTTGATATGAGACTCATTTCCCATATTTTAATAATATGTCATAAATAAATAGGATGAAATAAAAAAGAAAAGACTCTTTCAATATCTAAATAAATTTTACTGCAATGCTTTGCATACATTCAATAATCACCATAAAAAATTACAGTAAACGATTTAGCGGAATGACGACACAGTCATAATAATATAAATATCAGTTTATTTGTGCAACAAAATAAAAAAGTTATTTAAATTTATACAGAAATTTCAATTCAACTTTATTTTTAAATAAACTATTACAAAAACGATTTATAGTGACATACAAACAAAACTAGTCTCACCCAAAAAATATTGTGTCTTATTGCAAATTGAAAAACTATAATTTTATTTTGTGAAAGTAAAATATTTCGGTTCATAATACTTTTCATGTAAATATATGCCTCAAAACATTTAAATTTTTTTTGTGGGGAATGGGTTAATTTCATTATCTACAAATATGGAATCTGTCATTAAATACTAATAATATGAGATCAACCACAACTTTTAAACAAAATCTTTTGGATAAAATATAAAGAAATAAAAACCATTTTAGCAAGACTAGTTCTATTCAGATTTATGAAAACTTTAGAACAGTTTTCAATTAATTAGGTAATTACAAGATTTTTGACTATGAAGTATATCAAACTCATTTATGACCAAACTATTTATACGTGTAGTAACACGTTACCTATTTCACGTAATTATCTTTTTTTATAATATGGCTTATCCATATTACAATTTCAAGTTTAACTGAAGATAATATAATAATTTAAGATATTGGCCTTTTGTTATATTATGGTAATCCCGTACACCCAAAATATTTGATCGATATATTAATCAAAATTGTTGCCAATTGAAAAGCCTCAGTTGTATAAATTTATGAAAATTAAGAAAAATATGTTGTTAAATTATATTATGTGTAAGTAATTTAAAAGATTTCACATCTATATTTGACATTCTTATTTATCTACTTGGTTTGATGATGTACATTGGATAGGAATAAGAAATTATTTATTTTTCTAATATAACTGAAGAATTAGCTGTCATATTTATTAACATTCAAAGTATGAACACTTTATTATATATTTTTTTAAAACTTCCATTATATCATATGATAATATATTCACAGTTAACATAAAATTTTATGCAATAGACAAAAGTATGTTGTTTATAAATTGATTCGCAAAGAAAGATTTAAGTGTATTTTGATGGAACGAAATATTTACAAATCTTGCGATAAACAACTGCATTGAAAAGAAGTTAAGTTATTTTTTTTTTTATAAATATTGTTTTGTTTGAAATATAAACACAGAAAAAAATATAGTTACTAAAAAAATTGAATATTATACAATCACAGAAGAATAAGAGCGACTTGGATATAGTGCAAAATAAATTATTATAATTATAAATATGTGTAAATTATCATAAATTAAATTTATTTGGAATATTAAAAAATTATACTCTTATAAATGTAGCTCTAGCCACACCTTTAGCATGCAAGAAATTTTCAGGGACCAATCAATATTACTAAATTAGTCCAACAATATTTCATAGGATCTTAATTAATGACATCTATTGACAATTTTAATGAGCTTTCTGCATATTGATAAAAAAGGAATCTACTTTTTCAAAAGCTAGATAGCACTTTTATGGACAGAATCTTTTTAAAAATGAAATATTCAAATTTATGTATTACAATATTAAAATAGTTATCAGAAAGATAGATTGTGATTTTACATAAATTGTATTCACAATACAGAAAATTCTTACAGGTGGTGTGGCTTGCCGTTTATGTCGTTGTTTTAAATCAAAGCAACATATTTGTGCGATTAAAATGGTATGACATTATGAATGTTTTGATCTTGCTTAAAAATGATTTGTGCAGATTTTTAAATATTGATGCCGTTATCAATGATCAAACCATACATGAGAGCTGTTATTGTTTCTTGCCACAGTAAAATTTGTAATTAAAGCAGGTAAAATAAAACAGCTCTGCTTCATAACATTTAAATAAATCATTTTTATATGTTGGGTAGTAACATTCAAAAACAAAATGCCAAACTCTAAAAAAATATGAGACTGGAAACAACAAAAAAGGTGAAAACTTCTGTGAAAATTTGGTAAACAAAATTTAAATTGATATGATTTGATAGTATAAAAAGTTTGGTTGTATGTTTTTTGAATAGATGTCCAATAAAGAGTAGGTTTTGAAAATGTACCAAATGCACGGAATAATTATTGATTTATCATCTTCAGTAAAAAATACAGAATTAAGGTAACAAAGCTGCTGTTTTTGTTATATAAGAACAAATATAGAAGTTAGACAGTGGCAGTTTTTGAAGACACGATAATTGTAACATTTAATTTCTTATTATATTTTTTTTTTATTATGCATCGTGTAAACATATACACAACAATTAGGTAATATATTAGTTCTATAAAACATTCATGTGACAAAAACATAATTCACATTAACATAATAATTATGAAGCACATCAGATTAACATTTTTGTAAATTTTTAAATAACTAATTGTAAACGTAGCCTGACATTTTTTTATATAAATACTCTTTATATCTTATCAGTGTTTGCAGGCAACAACAGTTAGATCAACTGATATGGTTTTTAGTATAATAATATAGTTTTAAACATTTCTTTTGATATCTATATAATTTTATTAGCTGGTATCCATGATCAATGAATGCTTCTTAGGCACAGGTATATTTAAAATCATTTTTCTGATTAAATACTTTTTAATAGAACTTCACATTTGAAGGCGCATCTCCAAGGCTTAGAAAAATGGAATAGAATTTGTAGTATATTAATAATTAAGTAATTTATACAGTAAATCAAGGAAGTAAGTTAAATGAAATAATATATGGATGAATCCTTTATTTATATACTTTGTACATGAAACTTGTAACAATAATTGGTAATCAAAAAATAAATAATTTAGCTATACATACAAACAATTAAAAGTAAAGTTAAGTAAAAATAAACACTTCTGATCAACAATGAAACAGTTTTACCATCAAATTAATTTTTATCAGTGATAACGTAGCTGGAATTTAACTCGTACAGAACCTCGGAAACCACTATTCGCATTATATTATGCGTGAATAATCCATTTGAGAAATTTATTATATATACATATATATTTCAAATGAACGCGCAGTGGACCAAATTCTATTTTTTTGACAGCTTTCAGATAATATAAAAAATATGCAGACATATTGGAAAAAGCTATTATTGAATGTATCATAATCATAGTTTCCCCACAATTAATTGCATACTCTTATAACCTTATGGCTTAAAAAAAGAAATAGTCATCAATCAGTCAACAAAAATTTTGTAGCCAACTTACAAACTTTATGATTTTTCGTAGATTAGTTGTGACAAGTTAACACCTTAAAAATGATTCAACTATCAGTTAAAGAAACGACTGGTTACACATCTGAAAAGGATTAGGCTCAATGTATTGGCCTGATATACTGACTTTGATTATTGTCAGCCGAAATAACTGTCAAGACACACAAGCTTGGGCTTAATTAATAGAGTATAATATTAATTTGCAGTTTACTTTAGCTTTACTTAAAAGGTAATAATCATTTCACTGGTAAACCATTGGACAAGGATGTACTTTTAACAAAACAACTGAACTTCTAGTTGTAATGTTATTTTTCATCTGATATAGATGCAGAGATTGACTGGGAAACTGAAGTAGAAGTACCTTCATATAGACAAATCATAAGAAATGATAAAACAAGAACAGTATTGCTATATTTGCATTTGACTATTTATTAAAAGAAAGAAATTATAATGGTTCTGATATTGTTTGCATGTGTTGTTATTAAACATATTAATTATATCAGTAATGGTAAAACTATTTCACTATCCATAAATGTTTTTACTTCCTAACCAAATCAACTCAATTGTATGGTTATTTAATTTATGAAGAAGTGGAATCTTTATAAAAAAGCCACTTTTTACTGTCAGTAATCAAATCCATATAATTAAAGTATACATAAAATCTATATGTAAACTTTTCCAATTTACTGTAGACATATGTCAACTAAAATTTATTCGAAAACATTGTATTCAGGTTTATAATATGTATTAAAAGAGATATGAAATAAACTTTTGAGATCACATTGAAATTTGTATAACCTAATTTTCATTTTGAATCAAAACAAATGAATTATCGCAATGGAAAAAGATATTTTTTGTGAAGAAATAACTTTACATAATATTATTTAACCACTTGAATTGAAACAGATATGTTCTGAAAGGTTTATTGATGTTTAAATCTTTAGTAATATTACAAAATTTCATTTTACTTAGAAGAGTAGAAATAAAAATTGATCAAAGAGTAAAAATTAAGGCATTCAAAGTTCTGAACGTTAATTCCCAATTATTACCTGTAACCTCCAATGGTGGCAATACAAAATTCCTTTTGTTTCTTATCGAAATACTCGAATAGATATCCGGAAATAGTAAGACTCGGGAGATATCATTGATTATATATTTCTTCCCAATTTATTCAACTCTGCAATTCATACGTTTTTCATCACCAAAGTTTTTAAGTATAAAAACATTGTCAACATTTTTAAATTTTTATAATTACTATAGATTTAATAATATACTTAAGGTAACATCTTAATATATTTAAATGTCATATTGTAATTTATTATTATACACTTAGCTGATATTTTATGTAGAATATCAAATTTCAGAGTCGGAGAGAGTGATTTCTTTTATACAGACAACTAAATGAGGTGTTTTGCAGGTTTAGAGAAAATTAGAATATTGAAACTTTCACAGATAACAGTAAATTTTGAAAAATATATCTTCTCGTTTACAACTTTATCGCAATCAATAAAACAAACAAGCTACATTATGACAAACACACATTATATATTTGAAATTTAATATTTTTTTTTCTCATGTTAGATTTCGTAACAATTCTGTTATGAGTTAAAAATTGTTGAGATTGTTCTGGCTGTTCTTTACATACTGACACACCTTATGCAAATTATTTTTAATGTACTTGAGGTGATTCAGAATAATTTTCAAATAGCGACAGAGATAGAGATTTGCATAAAGAGTGTGTTATGTTTTGTTGGTTGCATCAATATTAAGTTACGAATGCCCTGCAAAGTATAACTTGTAAATATTGTTTCTGCAAAATTAATCATTGATTATCAAATAATACATTATGTAAATGTAGGTATATTCATTCAACAAGTAAATAGTTTACTTTAGGATATCTACTGAGGGTGTTTGATTAAATTTCAAAATCAAATTTAAGTTATTCAAAACTGGACAGTTTACGCTAAATTTCAATGAATAATTTCAATTGATTTTCAATTAAATGGATTCAAGCCATATCAATTCGTAATTGAATAAATTACAACTTTAGTAAAATTTACTTGATAACTTACATTCTTTAGACATAATGATGAATATAGCATATTCCATCAATTTTATATAAACAACTGAATCGGTTTTTCTCAGCAAGAGAGCATTTTCAATTGAAATGATCTGTTGTTTAAATAAAACTTGTGGGGCATGTAATTATATCTTTTCATCAATTATTAACAGTAAACAATATATTTTATAATTCAATTGTTTGGATTGATAAAAGTTATTAAAGTATCCTTGATCTATTTAGCATACAAGTATTGACTACAAAGAAAGGTTTACATTTTGACAGATACACATTATTGTAAAAAAGGGTCATATTTGTTTTACTGTCTTTCAGATTTTGGTAACAGTAAAATATATGAATACTGTATCAATCATAGAAGAGAGTGTAACCTGGTTTATGTAATCAAAATAACAATTTTTAGCTCATTTCAGACTTAATTGAATTCAAATTACAGATCTATTGCGATATGCACTTTTTGATACTGTTTTATAAATACAACAAAATAAAAAAAGTGATTAGAAGCTTCTGAAGAAGTATAATAGAAGTTCCATGTCCCAAATTTGTATTTGTTTCCATAAACAAATTATGATTAATAGAATATAAGTCTTGGTTTTCTATGTGTTGTATTAAATTGAATTGTTTCAAAATCATAATGAATTTTATTCATTCACGAGTGAAACTATTTTAAATGCAAACCATTTTTCACAACACATCCAAGAGCAAATACAGATGTTATAAAGATTTGTCTGCATTTATTTAGAAGTTGAAAAATAAGGAAGTAGAAATATGATAATAATAGCTTATTGGTTCAGAAGTATTTATGATTATATTTGAACAAAGATTCTGTACAATTATTAATTATTCTTGAGAGCAACACACAGATAGATCTTGAGTAAATTGAAGTAACAATGTGAACTTTGTAGTTTTACAAACAGCTAGATTGTCCAATTCACAATAATATATTAGTTAGTTAGTAACGCGGTGATATAATATTTAGATTACATTAATGAACATGTAATATGTTTGATTATTTTTTTAAAATACATATACATAAAATATTATGATCTCTTTGATTCATACGTATAATAAATATTTAAAATGTGTCTTTGGTAAATTTATCAGTCACTTTTATGAAAAATATTTTCTTCAATAGAATTAGATTACATGGTACGCGCGCTTGTAAACAACATACAACTAGTACGGACCGGCCGCGCTTCATCAACAGCCGTTTAAAATGTCAGGATATCTGCAGCTAAAAGACTAACCTCAAAATATCGTATCTATCCAACGTTTATGAGACGCATCGATCTTACGTTGAGCCACAGATACGATTAGAGATGCGTAGTTTAGAGGCGGTATGGAAATTGGTTCGATTAATACAATGGAAAATAATCAAGATCAGATTTTGCTTCGCAATGATTTATTGAATCCATCGCTCAAACAGTTAAATTTCAATAATGTGCAATATTTCCCTGAGATAGCAGCCGTATTCAGCGAACAGATCCCTGATATCTGAATCTTTAGCAGATAAACGAGAGTAATTGTTGCGTTCTTACTGTTACTCTAATTAAATAAGTTAAAGTCCATAGTCGAAGCTTTCCCACTCTGAGAATCTGGAGTCTTGTTTTTGTAATTTGGGTTGGCACGCCTCAATGTAACTATCCTGGATGCGGTACATTCCCGAATTGGCTTGGAACATCAGTGTCTCCAAAATCCTTTCATTTTTTATCGCCTTCGAAGGCAGAACTACTTTGATTAAATCCTGGGGCGCTATCCTATAGAGCTTGAGGTCTCTCGCCAGCCGCTCCATTATACATTTAAACTCTAATTTGGCATCGAGCTTAGTTGAAGTCTTTGTGCGTATTTTGTGCTTGGCCCAATTGAGCATTGCCTCAAACTTTTGCACCTCTGAGCATTCTAGAGTTCTACACATTATCATTTGCACCATTGATTCTGACAGGTTGAGGAATTCAGGCGTTGAAAACAATGCCATGGATCGCAGTTCGGTAAAGGCGAGAATCATGTTGACGAGTTCTGACGCTGAGGTGTACCGCCAATAATAATTCTCTAGCGAAACGAGCATGGTGCAAACCTGAAAGATTTAAAGGGAACATTGGAATAAATGTGTTTCTATAATATTTATTGACATTCAGCATTGTGATTGTAAAAATAATATTTCAGGTTGCTGTCAGTTATAGGGATCACTATAAAAAACATTCTAAAATCTCATAAACAAGACTAGAGTGAAGGTTAAGCAAATACAAATCCATAATCTTAAACAACCAATCCAAAATTTAGAAGAAAAAGAAAATTATGTAGATTTTATGTAGTAAACATAATTCCAGCGATTGATTTACAAAAGT
The DNA here is from genome assembly GCA_022494535.1 of Himalopsyche phryganea. Lineage (NCBI taxonomy): Eukaryota > Metazoa > Arthropoda > Insecta > Trichoptera > Rhyacophilidae > Himalopsyche > Himalopsyche phryganea. The sequence goes on from JAGVSL010000221.1 coordinate 40,007, forward strand.
AGATCAATATTGATTTTAATACATTTAGAGGACAGTTATATAATGAGTTTTCATCTTGCGAATACAAACCGTTCATTTAGATTAGACATTTGTTAGCAGCACGCATCTGCTCAGAATTTTATGTCATTAAATATGTGAAATAAGTTTTTGACAGGTCACATTAAGATGATGTGACAGTAGCTGAATAGATTGTGATCTATACTTATGTAGTCAAACATGGCATGATTTCATAAAGTAAAAATAAGCTATTGACCTCTCCTGGAAAATAATACTTTCATGCTAGCTACAAAAGATTATCCTTCTTAAAAAAGCGAAATAAAGCAGCTATGACAAAAACAATTTACAATAAAATGATTTGTACATTAATACAAGTGAATGGAATAAGTTTATGTCTGCAAGAATTGTGTTGAATGAATGGCGGTCGTCCAACTTTGTCTTCATCCTTAATCCTTTTCTCTGTTTGAGTGTTAGCAACATTATAGCGGTGATTAATGACCGATGACTGTCAACAATTTGAGATGATCATGGATCCAGGTTGCACATATTGCATTATTATATCTATCTGGCACATTACTGATGAAACACTCTTTTCTCTCGCAATAATCTCCACCTAAACCAATTTAATCCGTAAAAAAACCCTAAATAATCTGTAGCTTCTTGCTCTAGCTTATACAATTATCCAGCCGTAGAAATGGTAGTTTAGTTTTAAATAATTACCACGTCTATACGTAGGAACTGTTTGGCGTGATGGAAACAAGCTTGTAGCAATTCTGGTAGATCGTAATGTTCTGCTGCACAGATAAGTCCAGGTATGGAAGCGCAAGTTAGTGGACAGCTGCCGGTGTGAAGATAGTCCAGTAAAATTCGGAATGTGTCAGGATCAAATTCAATTATTGAGAACTGAAAAATTTATTCAAATCTAATTAAAAATTATATAAATTAATTAATGCAACACTGGCGATATTTTATCCTTTAGCAACACAATAAAAAATTCGCATAATAACAGTCTGGCCGGTCAATGTAATGACATTATTTATTATTTTTATTGAAATAAATATATTTATGCTCATTAAAAGATATTAAAATACAAACTCCATGGTGCTTTGGTGTAAGCAGTAATGCAATGTTATGTAACAAAAGACAGGATTTGTAATATTCCTGGGAAAGAAAATATTACAAATATTCATGCCTTGCAATATAAATGATTATTAAAATATACATTCAGAGATATCAAATCCTTCCTCGACAACACAGCCAGTTAAGATATTAGTTCTTAGAGTTCACATGGTTGTGGGACCCCCTATATATCTAGTATTCTATAAGTTTAGTCATAATCATAGTGCAATAGTTCACTTACTTCTGTTTGTGCAAGTTTAGCCCGGTCAACTTTCTGTGCATCCGCACATACAGAAAGGCGGGGGACAGCTAATGCTTGCCCCGAGCGGTCTCCTCCTTTACTGCCATCTTTATCTGAAAATAGTGTGAGACTTTATTATTTTTCCGATTTTTATTGTCTTTCTTTTCTTGATTATATGATACTGAGACTGTATAGATAATTTTTTCTTAGTACTTTGCGAGTGCCATACTTATATATATTCGTGATGATGTAGGATTAAGATAAGTTTTAACCAGTGGGATAGCTACCACATAGTGGGCTCAGTATGACAGGAGGCTCAAATTTCTACATACTCAATACAACAAAAATAGCATTTCCTTACTGAAACATATCGAAAGACTACTCAATATATAAAATATGATTTGTTGTTAAAAGAGTTGAGCTACGCTGATCAGTGTTCTGCTCTGCAAGCACAAGTGTTTTTTGAACTTGATTACTCCTGACTGCTTACCTACCCAACACACGAGCTGCAGTCCTTGTCATTTCTTTTTTTTATATTTTCTTGTATGTATTTGTAAAACTTTGTAGCATGTTTTATATAAATAAATTGAAAATAAAAATTTGTCACATTACTTCCGTGAATGGATCAATCACTCATGTCACACATTATTAGGGGTATATCTCACAATTTGAGATTTCATGTTCAATATGTATAAATATGGAGAGTGCGGTGTGGTATCGTATTTGTTGCTTTTGTATCAGTATTCAAAAGTAATGAAATAAAATAATTATTCGTATGTAAGATATTTATAATTTGAAATAAATATACAATTTTCTTTTGAAAGTTTCTACAAAAACAAACATGCAATTTTAATCTATAGACACCTCCTCTATCTCAATGGTATAAATATTTCCAAAATATGAATTTAAAAGAATTATTGTTTGCTTACTTGAGCAGTCTTGAGAAGAAGCCCACTTCTTTTTATCATCTGCACTGAGGTGAGTGTGCTGTTTCCGTATGGAGCGACCCCATCCTGCAGTGAGAGTGCCTAGACGAGAGAAGGCACGCTTTACCATGGGTGAACTGGGCACGCTTTTAGGTCTGAAAACATGAAAAAAAAAATGATCAGGATAGAATTCCCTTTTCATTGAAGCGTAACAGCAGCTGACATTGTACATGCAGGCTTAGTTGCAGTTTATTTATAATTTGTCAATATACCTAGCAGATTCTATATCAGGAACCTGAAGAAAATTGCTTGTCTTGGTTCTGGAGGCCTGCGGAGACAGAAGTGCCGGGACAGGGCGAGATAGAAGCTCGGCTACTGGGACCTGCGGAGATCCAAACCCAGTCTGGATACCGTACAGCATCTCTTGGAATACTCTGCAACAACAAAAAAAGAAACTTTATGTTTGCTGCCTGACCGTGTGTTATGATAGCGTGGCCGCCGGCCGATTTTGGAACTAAAGTCATCAATATCGGGTTAATAGTAGCTGCCAAACGTGAGTTCAATCATTAGTGTCATGAAAGCTGTTTCCATTAGTAACACTGAAGATAAATACGATAGGCAAATGAAAATTATGTCAAGTGATTCGAAAAAATTGTAACAATGCGCAAAATTTTATGGTTAGAGTTTTTCAATTTTGTGAAGACGAAAAGAATTGATAATTCCAACCTATAACGCTGTAGATCGCTTGACAGCCACAACAGGTGAAGTAGTCTATCAACATTACTGACGTGGGGCTAACGCCCGCGTTTGGCGTCCAATTGATATAAATATAACGGTCGACTATTAATAATGTATTATATTATTTAAGTGACTGATACCTGTCCGATTATTTCATAACATCGTGCAATTATAAAAAAAAAAATGCGAACATATTAATCAAAGTATCATCGGAATATAAATAAATTAGTGTGAACTTTAAGAATGCATTTCATCGACTGGTTTCTCATAGTTTTTCCATGAGCCCAAACAAACATGCCCTTTCCATTTTGTTGAGAAGCCTTGTCAAGGACAATTGAGTTTATTTTATTTTGGGGATTGTTTTATTTTCTGCTTAATTAATCTACTGGTTTAATTTAAATGCGCAGTAGCAATTCTGAGTGCAATTTCCCAGCTGCGCATGAGGATAAATATAAAGAGCAAGCTCAAATAAATGTACCAGCTACATCATGAATAATTACTACGTTATGCATTTATTTTATTAGCCATTTTGCCGCAGCGATGGCGCTAGACATAACCAACGCGTTTTATCTCACTGAGATGTTCTTATAAATTATTAACGTCAGATTTTCTCGCGATAAAAAAAACCGGCGGGCGGCTGTCAGTCTTGTAAATATTTAAATGGATGTGGCGTTCTGCATGTACTGCGAATTTTATTGTAGGTCTAGATTCGTAGCTGAAAAATAAACCTGTATAGCACAAAGTTACAGTGCTTATTATTAAACGACGAATGAATTCAACGTATATATAATATAGACTTTATAAATCTAAAAATCGTTTTCTAGCGGCTCGTTAATTTTCTCAAAAGTTTTAATATTTTTTGAGGTTCTTACTATAGTCCAAAAATGACTTATCTTAGTATTTCTTAACATTAAAATTCAATTTCAATGTCTCAAATAAAATGCAAATTCTAAATACACAATACTCTAGCCCGTAGAATGATATCGGACTATCTCAACAATGGTTGTTTAACGAGAACTGACTCCACCTCATTCTCAAATCAAGGTAAGGATAGAATGATGAAGTTTGGAAAGTACTAGAATTTTGGACAGGTGCTGTGGATACATCAGGGAAGCTTGAAGCCCACCTGTCTTCTAGCCGGATGGTTTCCGTTGCCCCGGAAGGCTATTAGTTACTATTTATGGGATGTTATCGTTGGTGCAGCGGGGCTTTGGGGGAGGCATTAAGACTGGCGTAGGACAGAGGATTCCAGGGACACAGTGTGGTACCTATATAATCGAAATAGGGAGAAAAAATGAGAAAAGAAGTTGTTTGTTAGTAATCGCTATTACGATTTTTTTCAGGATCGGCTAGTGCAGTGCTCCGTAACCGCTGTGCCGCATTAATGCAGAGTGAGGTGATGCCAGGTGTGCCGCGGCACGTTGCTTCATTGAAAAAAAAAACAATAATTTGTCTCTTGTATTTAATACTTTGTTCATGTATATAATTCGTTTAATACGTGTATTTAAGAATGAAAGATGAATATCTGTGTATACAATCGGCGTGCGCTGGATGTACCTCTATCGCACAACCTCACCTGTCTATAAGCAAGTAGGATAAAAGAACAAACGTCAGCAAGCCCTTATATCTCGCCTGCAACCTTCACTTTACATGTGATAGAGCGAGAAAGAGACAAATTCACTGTTGGTGTAAATTCTTTTTATATATTTTTTTGTGGTGTGCCGTTCATCGATAGAAAATTTTGGTGTGTCGTGGAAGATAAAAGATTGCGCAGCACTAGGCTAGTGTATTGGTGAATAGAAATGAAAACATCTCAGACATTCATGACTTAGGATGCAATTCCATAAATATCAATTGAATTTTTAGATGTATATACATTCGAAGATTTGAGCCTTGCGATCGATTAAGACAATCACCCAACTTGGTTTTGTATTAGTAAACTAATAATGTGTTGTCAATTAAAAACAATAAATATTCTGATGCACTTGATATTCGATTAGAAAAAGTTGTAAAATTAAATATTACATGCTATAACATTCATTAGCTTAGAAATTTACAAATAAATACATAGGTAATAGTAAAAATAATATCGTGTTAACTTTTATGATGCATTTAAGTATACAGTCTTTTTCTTACAGTCAATCGCAAGAATTTATTATTTGCTTCGGAAAACATGGCGAATTTAAAAATCACCCGACACGCATTTTGGCGGCGATTTTTAGCTTGAGCCAAGCCTCGTATGAAGGAGGTTTTATGTTTGCCTTATTACAGGGCTGGGAAAATAAAAATGTGAATGGGGTAATATTATTTATAAGGTCATTTTATTTCACATGTTGCTGCAATTATTATTATGACTGAAATAATAAAATGAAACTGCGCCACCAAATATTATGAAATGACTGCAAAAAAAAAAAACAGTAGACAAAAAAATGTCACGTCATAAAAATATTTCTCTTATTTTAGGTACATGTATCTTCTGCACTATAACATAAAAAATACGTGTCAATCTGGCTGCCATTTCTAGGTCAACCGTGCTATTTTCAACATTCAACTTTTAACATTATGATGGACTATATTTGGTGGGTGTTACATGAGGTACGGTTCACGGTGATATTTGGAAGCTTTAGTATCATTAATCAGAATCTCTATCAATGCTTGTTTTTGGCAAACGCAAAAAAACGTTTTCATGCTACAGTTACAAATTTTTATAACAGAATATTACACCATGATATGTAAACAAACACTGGTGGCCATGACGGTACAATGCTGCACTCTCATTGGCTGGAAATGAAGACTATTAGCATATAAAATTATTATGGCATTAGAGAATTTGAGTTTTGAAAATTGACGAAATTTTCACATTCATTTTAGATGGAAGTTTTGAAAGATATTTATAATTTAAATGGTGGGTGTGAATACGAGGAACAATGCTGCATTCATTATTATTTTTTTGCAGATACTGGAGATTATGAGTTCTGATAAAAGACAACTCATTTTCAACTTACAACGTTCAACATTAGTTGGCATCAAAATATTTCTATAATAATGCAGATAATATATTTGTATTTCCGTTCAAAGTTTCGAAGTTCAATACAACTAGGGCGATGCCGGGCAGTACACCTACCTGTTCTATTTATTGAAGCGTGGTATATAAGCTGCCGTATTCCAGTAAAGAGTTTGTGATTTAGTAGAAAGTGAGCCGTGATGAATAAATGAGTTTTTATGTATTCCGGTCGAAGTCGGGTAGTAAATAATAGTATTATATAGAACTTGATAATGATTTGGGAGGGGCAGAATTTTTTTTGTTAGACTGATCACAAGGCATGGAATAGTGATTGTAAGTTCACAAAAAATATACCATATCCAAGAATGTAGCGTATGGTATAATAATTAATGTTAAATCCTACTCCAGTTGGCAAGACCTGGTTTGAAGCTAAAGGCATTTTTTTGCCGAAGTATATCATATTGGCATTGATGCAGTAACAAAATGTAACGTAACGAATAATTTAAATACGAAATATTCGAATATGTATTAAAAATGAGCCAAATGTGTTCGAATATTCGACCGGAATCCCTACCGTGGACGCCTTCATCGAAATGTGGACACAAAATGGCTGCCAGATAATATATTCAAATTATTCATGGAAAACCTAAATGCTTATTCTAGATAATCCAATCTGTGTAGTGGTTTTCTCCTCATTGGAAGGAATGCAAATTGCCACATAATCTTGGTCGTTCTCACGCCAGTATATCCTTTTTAACCTCTTATTTTCACCAAGCTTCCCAACACAATAATGCTATTTTTCGTTAGAGCAAACTATATGCAGAGTCCGAGATAATATTAAAATAAATTATAGCATAGTATAAGGAGAGTTCATACCTAAAGGCATGCAACGTGGGATACACGATACGGAAAATGTATTTCATTTTATTATATGCATATGATCAAATTCTATTTAAACCTAAATTTCAACTGTCTACAAATTGGTTTCTAATGGTTTGGAAAATGTGTAATGAAACATCTAAGTATAGAGCCAGTTAAATATTATTAAACTGTTCGCTGCCCATCTCGTATAAGAAGAAGTAAATATGCTTTACAACATGCTAGGTAATCTTTTTCTGCCTGATAAATTACTTAATGCTGCTAAAAACAATCCCATTCTCTAGGATATTAAATTGTGGATAAGAAATTAGCAACGAAAACAATGATTGGAAGCAAGGAAACCAATAAATTTTGTGAAATACGAAATATTATTCGTCAACAAATGTCAAATTCGACATATTGATTGTTCTAAGAAGTTCAATTTGATATCTTATGGTGACTTTTTAAAACTGATATTATGTTCGTATTTCGCGTAAATTGCCCGTTTTTCGAATTCCCACGTATGGTAAGCTGACATTTTCCTATTTGTAATAAAATTTTCTACATAACTGCATTGTTATTAGCAGCATTTAGTAAATTTTCGGCAAGAAGTAGCGTGTTGTAAAACATATTATTTATCTATGATTCGATTAATCCTTTCACAACTGTCAAATTTCATTTCAATGACAGTTCGGAAACGAAAATTTCACCGTTGAGTATCTGTTAAAATATACATTGTTCTAGTAAAAATGTGTATATACAGGCAAAACTTGCTTGGTTATGATTTCATCGAAATGAAAGTAAAAAATATATTGTAACTCAAAATATACTTTTGTGGTAACATATATACGGGATCAAGAGCTGGACCCCACATTCTTAACCGTTTTATATGCGTATAACCCGATATTCAGTATGCAAATGTATATTCAAATAATATTGTGTTCTATTTTCATTTTATCACACTAAAAGAATAGTTGTATAATTAATTCTTAAAATTTTAGTTGTGATATGAGGAATCCCGATTGGCGACTGGGAAGCGAAAGGGTTAAGAAACATTATCGCGATTTAATTAAGAGAATTCGATAACTGAATAAATCCATAGCTTGGAAATATATGAATGGTTTATAGGCATTTCATTTTATCACACCTCCTAACAGAATACAATTCAAATTTGTGGAGTATGTAATGGCCAGATCTGACATAGAGTACAATGATAATTATTATTTTCAATCAAAGACAACAGATGTCGAAAAAGAAAATTTACAGTGTTGCTAACAAAACTCAAATACGTCGAACAAGGAATTTACTTTAATGCTTTAATTATAGCTTTATCTTAAATACTGTTATAATTTTCGCATTCAATACCATATATATATTAATAAAAAGCCTCATTGATTAAAGTAATATACGGATAAAACAAAGTATTAGACGGCATACATACCGTTTGTATCGGGCGATTTTAATTGAGGAAAACTTTTGCCCGGCTGTACGATACGTTCGAAATTCGAAATACCAAGAATCGTTCATAGCACAAAATGTTTGCAGATACAAAACCACGTACGATTTCACGTGCAAAATCCCGCATATATGAAACGTTGGAATTTATTTCAAGCGAACGGCTAATAATTGGTGATTTTGACGAATTTGATCATTCGTATGTACGTAATTATCTGCGATATAAGAAATATTCGAACATATTTACTATTGGTAACTATCGGAATTAACTACATATCACATGTCATAAGCGAGAATTCATTAACAACATTCATCCTTCCAACAGTGCTGCGTGTGGGTAAATAATAATAAAAGCGCTTTGGGTTAAATTCCATTTATTTAATATGAAGGATTTACTGTATTCGAGTATTATTTGTGAAATTCGATTTATAATATTAAATGAAATACTTTCTTTACAGTAATAGTAATAAAAACAAGTTATCACGATGAAAACAATATTTAAAACTTATTAAAAATATAAATATGTTAATCTCCCAAAAATTGATATTTACTTGTTTGTAAATTTAAAACATGACATTATAGCTGACGCTAATGTGCCATGCATTTACACATAATAATATTAAGGACAATAATGATAATAATAAAAAAATAGAATTAGAAAATAGAAAGAGAACAAGACAGAAGAAAAAAAAATATTAAGGAAACAACACCCAGAGTTCGTTGCTGAAAATGTCCACCTCTCTAGGCAATGCAGTGATCAGTCGAACGGCCCTTGCAACTGGTGACTCAAATGACCGACGCGAAGAACAAGTGTTATGAATAAAAATTGTTTGGTTATGGTTTCGCCCACGTAGATAAAAATTGGGAGCATGTAAGTTAATAGTCTTGAGAATTTCTGGATTATAGGCTCGTCCCCAAAGAAAACTAAATGTAAAATACTAATGTTAACTAACTAAAAAAACCAACGCTTAAATATCACATTTCATTTAATAGTTCAAAGCCAAAGTACCAACGCAATCAATGAAAAAAATTGCTGATGTGAAATTAATAAATACTGTTTCAATGTCAGTTCATTCCGATATTTTTCAGTATGCTTCGTCGTGTTCGTCTGGTATTTAATCGTAAATATTTTTATATTGAAAGAATGTCTATATTTCATAAAACTAATTTGTGATCAAAATTCGATATTGTCGCAGCCCCGAATCGCAAGCAAGGGGCTGTAAATGGTTACAGGTTGAAACGGGAGAAGGGAGGGCAACCGGATATTGCGTCGACTTCCTTTTGGTGAGAAACCCTCTGTAACTCTTTAACATACGTCTGCACTTTGCATCGTCCCTGTCATTTTGCATTGCCGCCATTTTGCAGACTATCTTTTGTTTTTGGCTTGGCAACCATTTTGTCTAAACTAATTTGAATAATGCTTCTTCATTAATTACGAGCCTAATGGACAGTTTAAAGTAACTTAAAGTTTATTTAAATTCCAAACCATTCCATTTGGTTGTTTTTAATGAATAATATCAAGAATTTGTTCACAGTTATTTATAACAACATCTTCCTTTTGCACAAACTATAAAAGTAGTTAAATGCGTGAAAAATAACATTCATTAACATGCACATTATACATTATAATATATAGTTGTAAAAACGATATTTTTTCTTTTTGATCAAACATAAGATGATATTAAATATGTATATATTTAATTATCAATAACAAGATAAAATTTGAAATGGCAATAAAGTCGCTCACCTTAGACGAGTGGCAGCACTTTGAGGGGCTTCGAATCCCCAGCGTTAAATTGGAATATTTTCATTTATCATTAGATGGCATGCATTTAGAGATTAATGAAGATATTTATAGGTATAAAAGCATGTGCGACTACTGTATGTTCCAACCAGCTTTTTTCCACTCCAAAGAACTAAGACTTGGCGTACAACCAGTTACCTTTAAAATACTTGCTGATGTAAAATACTATTAAGAGTCCGTTCATGTGCGACATATTTTTAATGCCCATACGCACTGGCGGCTAGCCCTATTGCAGCATGCTGAGGTCTATCATGTTTTGTGCGTAAAGGTGTAGGCGTTTTACGTATAAAACAAGATAGGTGCAGCCCAAGACAATCATTCTCGTATGGGGTTTTTTCTTAAATGTTTTCCCCACACAAAGCCTTCAGCTGACAGAATCTTTTAGACATCAGTACGTAGCTAGCTTACATGCGGGAAAGGGATATAAAGACTTTGTCTGTACCCACCCTAGCACTAACTTTAGCCAGGAAACTAGGAGCCCGCTTCGCGGACTCCACATAATAGTTTCAGTAGGAAAGAAGAGGTAGGAAAAAAAAAAAAAAACCCCACCTTGCGGCTAGCCGCCAGTGCGTCTGGTTGCTTAGTATATAGTACTTCGCATACCTATATTATGCTATACATTATTTTTAATACAACTTCAGATTTATAGGTGAAATTTGTGTAACCAGTATTTTTATAGCAGTTGATGTGCGATAGTGGCTCTGAATTGTTCATTTTTTTCCATGTCCGCTCCCAATGTGGAGCATATGGTCTCCTAATGGAGATAATTTAACAGAATTTTTCTCTGAGAACTGCTTGTTACTCAGTTGCTCAACCTCTCTTTTTTTCGAAGAGAGTAGGGATAGAAGTTTAGGGTTAGGACAGGACTAGTGGTTAGCTAATCGCTCTCGCTACGCCCCGTGAGGATTTGATGGGTGGGAGGGAGGACTCAACCTTCGAACAGAAATCCATAAATCGATTGAAAGATCAATCTATGGAAACCGTCCGCACCGGGAATTGAACCCGAGACATCCGTAACCGTGGCCAGCGACGCTACCAACTGCGTCACGGACGCCGACGTAATGAGATAAGCCAATTGTTTATATACACTTTTTTATTGTGACGATACAGTTTTCAATTTAAAAAACGCATTTACCTAATGGTGCGGTCCATTAATGATTGCGGTATCAGTAATTTCACTATTGAAAGAAGCGTTTGTTTAGAAACACTATGAGAGGATTGACATTCAGATATATTTAAAAAATGCCTCTTTTTAAACTGTAGTTCTCATAATATTTTAAAAAGAAGAAAAATAAAAATTTCTCTGATATCAATTGATACTCTCGATCCAGCAGGTGTTAAATCCACTGACTCAACGATCATTCCCACACTGGAAATTGCAAATCCACAAAATAACGTTATCGTTAGATCTTGCGAAATTTTTCCTTCAACCCTTTTCCCGCGTTTCATTTTTTACGGTTGCGAAATTTCTTCGGAAATTAACTCCACGTCCTGTTTACCTCTCGCAAGGGGATGTTTTGTATCCACAGAAACTCCATGGGTGGTTTTGTTTCTGGGAAATATTTGTTTTTAAAGCTCTTTCCTGTGCGTTTATAAAAGGATTTCAATCTATTTTTTTTTACCAGAATTTGTTTTTTTAGTATAATTATTTACTGCCAGCTTTATTAAAATTTTCTAACAGTAAAGACCTTAAGCTGCTCCACTGTTGGATATATTACTTTTATTTGAACGGAATTTTGTCGAGTCTAAATTGATTTACGTATTTGTGTTCAAAGGTATGGATATCTGTGATGTATACATTCTCTCCCTCTCATTCAATCCAAAAAAAAAACTGGACAAGCGTACGGGCGTACCATAAAACATACTGCATGTGAGAGAGATCAAAGGGAATGGATATTTGTGACGTTTTCATCCCTCTTATAATAACCATGAAAAAAAGTCGCAGAACAAGTGATTAAATAAATACTAGCTTTTCTCTGAGAGCTTCCATCTTTGTCTTTTTTTCCGACGAGAGTGCTTGGGTAAATGATTTACAACCAGATCTCATTACAAAAATTTTAAGAGGCTTTATTAATATTCCATATACATTCCATTAGAATTGAACATGGTTTAATATATTAAATTAATTCAGGGTAATCAAAGTACGTGATATTTATTTACTATTATTTTCATCACTCGAATTAATTATGTAACTAGGGTGTTATTTTTTAAAATTCAGTCTTAATTTCAATGAACTGTTATTGAATTCAAATTGCTAAAATTTTGTACATTTCTATGTATTTCATCACTAACGACCCTGGTTTTGCAAAATACATGGAAATGAACTTTAAATTAAATTAATGAACCGTTCTTAAGTTATCCTCAAACTTTCAAATAACATTGAAGTTGTCTTTGTTGAAAGAGTATGCAGGAAAATATATCAATGGTCCAGTTCCATAGGACGATAAGTCAAAAATTTGATGTTTTGAGTTAAGTTAGCTATTGTATTCGAACACCGCTCTTCTACAGTTCCAAAAAAGTACAGCTAGTAAAATGTACAGGTTTTCTCTCAAAAGGCAGATATTTGCATATGGAAATCAGCAAAATTAAATAATTTCTCAGTTACATATACATACATATCGAAATATCGTATCGTGGAAATATATTTTTGTGAATCGTGGCCTTTGATAAAGAAATAACATTTAATATTAAAACTATAAACTATTGACCACCTATTTGAATAAAAAAGTAACATAAATAATAAGCCATCACTTTTTACGAGTCAGTTTAGATGAGTCAAAACTTTGATCGGCCATATCTTAAAACTACTAATTTCTAGTTGTATCACTGGGGAACAAGGCCATCGATATGTATATATATATATAGAAAAAAACAACGTTATTTCAATGTTACAAAAATGCATTTTCATTTATTATATAAAGCCCTTAAAATATTATTGCTTTTCGAGTTTAATTTGTAAAATAATTAAAACGGAATTCAAATAAGCTGTAAAAGCAATCAAGCAATAGCGTTGTCTATGGCAATATGACAGCCGTAAGCGTCAAACACACCTACAGACAACATGCTATTGTTTTTCGTGTTTCTGATATTTTTGAAGTTAATTACTAACAGAAGGTACACGTGCTTACGTAATCATTGTTCTAGTTTCGTACCCAGTTGATTCAATTTAATTGAATACACAATAAACTTGGATGTACAACATTTCGTTTTGTAAGTGAAGTAATAAATGCGCTTAATGATCAATATATTCCATGTTATACACTGCTGTTTCCATCACTATGGCTGCACGCACTTTTTACATGACGTATTTTTTTCCATGTTCGCTTCCAACGAATTTTTAGCTATATCCAACAATAGAATTTTGCTATGATAACTGTTTGTTACTCAGTTGCTCAACCTCTCTTTTTTCTAAGAGGAGGGTGAGGATCGGATGGGTGGGAGGGTAGTTTTTTAGTCATCAAAAACACACAGATTACGAACAGAAATCCATAAATCGATTGAAAGATCAATTTATGAAAACCGTCCCCACCGGGAATTGAACGCGAGACATTCGTAACTGTAGCCAACGACGCTACCAACTGTATCCTTGAATAATTATTTGAATTTTATAACAAAGGGACAGCGTCATTTTTTGAATGCATTATCATTTCGATGGATTTTTTCTGAAAATTCATTTTTAATATAAAATCGCAATCAAAGGAATTCAAATATTCAATAAGCTAATTGATCACTCTATAATCCACTTGTAAGGATCGGAAAAGAGATGGTTCTGAATTCATTTAAACATCACAAGCATCCATGTATTGGTTTTTTTTACCATGTCCACTCCCAATGTGGAGCATATAACCTCTTAATGGACGTATATCTACAGAATTTTCTTGTTATTCAGTTGCTTAACCGCTCTTTTTCGAAGAGAGTGAGGATAGAAGAATAAGACTAAGGTTTGAGATGTTCGATGCTATAGAGTATAAAAGTGCACACCACACTTTGTCAATATGTGGCACTTCAGATATAACTTGTTTATCGATGTTTACTACCCTTATTCTGCTATGTCTAGAAAGACAGCACTGGGATATCAACCATAATTAAATCACTGTATGAATCCGTATGAATTACTGTATGTCCGTTGAGGTAATTGAATCCGTATCGGCAACCTTATAGAACGATCGCGTAATAGCATAAAACACTCGGCTACAGGAGTGGTAACTAGAAAAATTCAATTAAAATCTCTTATTTGTCAACAATATTAGACAGAATTTTTACGAGTGCCATTTGTTCCTTCCATCTGACTTTCAAAGGCTCACGATTCAATGTTTTTAGAATTGTTGATTCTGTGATGTTGTTTAAATGTAATATTAAACGCAGAAAATGTAAAAGCGAATACTTATTTCAACAAATTTATTGTTTTCAAGCAATTACAAATATAGTAATTAAGCACCGCTTAAATAATAAAGCGAGCTTCATCAATGGTGATGAAAAAAAAAATCAAAAACAAAACGGGGAAAATTATACTGGAGATTAAAAGTGTTTGAAGCTTTTTTTGTCAGCCACAAGCGAAAAGGTAACAATAGGTTTCCAAAAAGCTTCGGTGATAAAAAAAACACAATTGATTTTTGTAGGCCTTTGATGAGATATTTATTTACTCTCGTTGAAAACTCGGGAGGGATTGATTTTAGCTTCGCAACAACACTAGATGTCAGTACACGTTCATTTGAATTTAATAATATTCTTCTTTTTAGGGTTGCCAAAAATTTTCCTCATCAAGAAAAAACTTATAATAAAAAATACTTGTATAATATGTGTATGATTTAAAATTTGAATCAATTTATCGGTCTTTGCTCATAAAAATGGTTTTTTTAACCATGTCTACTCTCAACGTGGAACATAGTTACTCCTAATAGAGGTACCTCAATAGGAGTTTTTCTACGAGAATTGCTCGTTACTCAGTTGCTCAATCGCTTTCTTCGAAAATAATAGAGACAGAAAAATAAGGCTAAGGCTAAGCTAGTCATTATCGCTATGCCCCGTTTTAAGAATCGGATGAGTGGGAGAGAATTTTAAGGTGTTGCAAACCTGCCTTCGAATAGTTCATAAATCGATTGAAAAATCAATTTATGAAACTGTCTCTATCGGAATTTGAGTTCGAGACATCTCTAACCGAAGCCAACAATGTTGACAGCTGCACCACGGACCCAAAAAATAGACTCGTCTTATATTCAATTATTAAAATAAGAAGAAAATAAAAAAAAAATAATGGATCAAAATAAAAGAAAATGGGATTGTGATGAAAAGATATTTACATATTTTAAGTATCAGAGCCGTTTTTTTATAGAGGGCAAAGGTATTCAACTGATGGATTAAATTGAATGAAGATGTTAATTCCATAAGCGAAACTACTATTGAGTGTTTTTTTTATTTTAAATAATTCGCTGTTGAATTTCGCTAGATCGACGTAATAACTAGATTCCACATTAGTATCGGGAAACTGAAGGTCAGAAATGTTGGACAATGATTGTGAATACCTTCATCAAACAATGGCTTATGTGAAGTTTTTATGCGGCTGCATTAAGTATAGGTACTTATGAAGTCTTTAGTTTTGGCTAATATTAGTCCAGATTTTTAACTTTATAAAAATACAACTCAATTTGCAATACATATATAAATATAAAAAAGTTATCAAGACCGATTTTCCCAGAGTGATAATTTTCAACTGAGAGAACTCAATACTCACTCACTGTGTCAAATTAGTATTCTCTATACTTAAAAATATGAAGTTGTAAATACAAATGATTTTTATTTTATAATGTCTTCCAATCAATTCACATTTTAATTCATTAATATGCAACTAATTCGAAAGTGTTTGTTTGAAGTATCTCGCGAAACGCAGCGGATTACGTAGAGCTTTTGGCAACCCTACATTTTAGGATCCTGCAAACATTTTCACGTAACGCTTTATTACGAATTTCAAAGAGAAATAACTAATAACAAAACGGCAATGTCGAAAGATATATTAAACAGCATGCAAAACAAAGATAATCCAGATCCTAAGTACACGATCTATTTCAATAATTATATCGTATAGGATAAAAGGTATGGGAAACACTCGTACCCACACACCTGCGTTTGAAAGGGGATAAGCACTAAAGCGATTTAGACACATGTTTGTTTAACTTCTGATCTGCGAAAATAGTCTCTGTTTAATAATATGGGTGAATATAGACTTAAAAATAAATAGAAGTTAAAGGTTCTGCGCTGGATTAATCGAGAGATGATTTTAAGCCCGTGTAATCTTTACGTTTTTGAATGAAAAAGATTTAGGGTTTGTTTGTTGAAGCGGCGCTTATAAACTGTTTTGCAAAGTGTGTAATGCGCTGTACATAAGACAGGTAAGAACGTATATTTCAATTCGATTTTGAAAACATATTCGGTCATTTAATGATTAGAAATTTCACTCCTTATTTATAAATAATTCGTATAACATTAATCGTGAGATATTTCAACTGCTATGCTTTAATTAATTGATGAAAGGTTTTCCTTAATAGATACGTTTGTTTTATTCCTTCTAATTAGTCACATTTCAAAAAACATTTTAGCGTAGACTTGTACCTTATTTTAATGCTGTTAATTATCTGTTGAAATTTATGTTTTTTTACAACTATTCAAAGGTAATATTGTGTTAAAAAGAAGTAAGCAGTGCAGTTTAAACTTTTAATGAAGTTATTGCCTGTTTTGTACGACCAATAGATGGTATGATTATGTAATAATGTGAAATTATCCTTTTTCCAATTACATTGCTTTAGTAAAGACAAAATATCGCTTATTATTTATATTTACAGGTAATTGATTTTTATCAGTTAAAATAGCGTTTCAAATAACACAAAACGCCTGTGTCATCTCCTTAAATTATATTATCGCAGAAGGATATAAATTTAAAAGTGTTTCCAAATATGTAAGTTTTTGGTAAGACATTTTCAAAGGGGAGATTTTAAAACATTATACATGCAACATTTATTATGTAAATAGAGCGTCTCGGTTGATAGAAAATGAATGAAAAAAGGAAACAAAAAAATAAAAACACGCGCAAAGTATAATATAAACCTGACAACTTTTCAGCCCGGATAAACTCTAATATGATACGATATAAAAGTTCTGTTATAAAATTTAATTTAAAAGAATTCACTGAGAATTTAAAACAGCACTATTCTAAAGAACGTTCGTTTATCTTTTGTTTTCTTTTCTAGTGACTATTTTGAATTGTCGTTTTGTTTTAGAACAATGTAATCAATAATGAATGAATTGCGAAAGACGATCACATTTGTAATATACGAAATAATTAACTTAAAAAGAGTCGCAGAATTGTCATTTAAAATATAAAATGAAAACTGGATTTCAAATTCAGTTAGTACTGTATGTTTTCTGAATACAGTTAATTTTCGGATACGTTATTTATTTTCATTCACATACACTGTATCTATTTTAATTTGTATATCAAGCAATCAGACAAATGCAAGCTAGTTTTTACTCTACATATGGAGAATAGTAATATATTAGATTTCAAATTGAGGGCGTTATTATTGAAATAGTACGTAGTTCGCAGACCATGAATTGAACCTGAATAAATTTTAAATCCACTTGTTATTTTTGATTAAATTTTGTTACATGTAATATTTCGACCGCTCAGCAGTGTGAGTGATTAAGTGAATCTGAATTCCATGTTATATGTCTGTGGGTGGGAATCTTACTTTATGTGGATTTTATTGCATTCAGTTTTTAATTCTCATCTTAAAGTGTTTTTCAAATAACATTAAAGGTATACTAAGAACAGTCGATAGGATGCTTTCTAGTTCAAGATATTTACTAATTGAATTAGAATAAATTATTTTATCAATAAAAAAACGTTTGAACTAGGTTTATACGGAAACTGGAGATATTAGAATATGCTGGCACCGCTGAAATTCAATATTGTTTTCCAATTTATACTCAATATTAAATTTAATGGTATTTTGAGCGTGTAATAATTGTTGCTGTGGAAAAATCTTAAATAACACTATGCTCTAATAAAAATAAAATAAAGTAATCTTTTAAGCGAACGTTTGGAAGTGTGTTTGTTTTATTTTCAAGTTCAAGTTGTTTTATAAAATGGCGTTGTTAGTAATATAATTTTCAGCGTTATTGCACTTAGAACATCAAAGAAAAAACGAAAAAAAAAAAAGAAAATTTCTGCGACCTTATATTGTACAAGTGTTGGTGTAACAGTGCAGTGACGCATATAAAATTGAGGTAACTTAAATGAAAAGTTATTTTGTAAAGTAAAACTTGATTCCAGATGTATTAAATTATTCGTGAAAAGTTTTTTTTAATTGCGGTCAATAATTTTGAAGCTTTCCAGAAGATACTGTTGAAATAATATTGAAGAAAATGAACAATCAAAACTGATTGACAAAAAAGAGGTAACTTAATCACTTTTAAGGTCACTGTTTGGTGGAATATCATTATATTTAAAAATTAAAATACACTTTATTGTACTAAGTCCACAATTTTACGAAATGTTCGACTCCAGTATCAGATGTCGTCTTGGGTAAACATGGTTCCTTCTGCTGCTTTTTCATAAAATCACTTTCTAATGCAGTTTTATTCACATTCAAAATACGGTTCTATCTGCATTTAAAAAACCTTACAATTGTCCGTTAATTCATCAAAAGTTCATATTGGAAAAATGTTCTGTCTGCATACATAATTAAAAATACATTATGAAGGAAATCGCAGTCTCTAAAGCGGTTGTCTCCTTCATTCACGTATACGGATGCATAAGTATATTTCATTAAGAAATATACATTTTATGAAATCTTAAATTGCTTCTCCTGATCAGTTATAGTTTTTGCAGTTAGAACCTTGTTTTCTCAAGACGATGAAACTATGACATTAATTAATAATATATCATCTTTATTACTTTCCAGTTGGTAGCCCTTGCTGCGTCACTGTCACAAAGTGAGAATGTATACGTTATTTCCCGCTATTTTGTTGTCCTGTAACGTAGCGGCAACGCTATCGGAAAAAGCACGACGTTGTTTGATTTTCGCTTTGCCTAAATAAACTAATAAAACGAAAGGCCGGTATCGCTCAACCCGCTGCTTTTCGGGTTCGCCGTACTGGAAAAACAATCGCCACCATTTTGTTTATGTACGTGTTCCCGCGAAATTGTCATTATTGTTATGAGTTTCGAAATTTGAAACTGTCAGCGTTCGCATGAATTGTTTGATAGAACCTATGTTACGGTTTATGCATATCTAGGTGATGAATCAAGTATGAGATTAGGTTTGGTTACTAGAATTATGCAAAATAAATTATCATTATTTTGAATCTGGCTGGAAAATACATGCGTTGTTGTTAATAATATTATTATATTTCATAACAATATCTAAATTTGAAATCAAATTTGTTCTATAATATTAAACAATGTAGTGTTTAAAAAAGTGATAATAATTTAGTGAGTTCACTTTAAGTTAAGTAATTATTTTATTTGTAATATACGGTACCATGTCGAATATAAATAGCACATAGGTAACATGGGTATTATTTAAGACATCGACTGAGGGTGCTTGATGGAATTTCAATATCAAATTTGAGTTATTGAGATTTTGTACACTTCCATGAATTTACATGTATTATAATACACGGAAGTGTACAAAATCTCAATAACTCAAATTTAACATGGATATGTTTTGGTATCAGTGATACTGCATTAGAATTACACAACGGAAATATGCATACGTTTTTTTTTTGATACTGAAGTATACTTTGTGAAGTTTTCTACTATTTACTGTACAATATTATCATATAAAGGCTTATTGCGAATCATTTTTTACAATGAGTCCGCTGAGGTTTCTATTCCACGCAAATACATTATGTTTATCCAAAAATATTAGTTCACTTAGTGGCCCATTTATTATTTCAAATTTAAAATGCGGCCATTCGGTCAAAAAACACCTAATAGGTATACCAATTAGAGAGCGTTCACGGTGGAAGAAAATTGAATTTAATTACAAATAAGAGTAAAGGTTAAATTATATTTCGAAGCAAATTGAATTTCCACGCAATATTTCATGGAATATTCAACAGATAGACCACCTTATTTCCTATGAAAGGCTGAGGCAAAAACGAAAGCTTCCCTTTCGGCTGACCGTATTATAATGGAAGGCTGTACAGGTGAACGGAAATAATGGCGACTTCCGGCTATCTGCGCCTAAGCTTGCGGACCCGATTTTGCATCGCAGTTGCCTGCCTACCCATAATAAAATTGATAATTCCCAGTTAAAAAAATATTTTATTTGAATATTTCAAGAATATTGCATATCGATATGTAGCAAAATATAATTCTTTTTATGTTGTCTTTTAACAATTTAGTAAAAAATAGTAGAAATATGAGACCATAACAATCAGAAGACCATTACTAAAAATGTTGAATTACTGACAAAGCTAATATCAAATTTCGATTTATAGTAATTGAACATTTGATTTTGGGCATGTACAAAGATATTTGTGATGCCTTGTCGTTAATCGGCATTTGCATTAGCCATATGTTATTCCTAACATTCCTTTTTGTATTTTTTTTTTTTAATATTTTAGGAATGACAAGCTTGCCGATGATGATTTTTCATGTTATGGAAAACGTTTTTTGAATTTAAAACTTCTTTGCATAAAATGATCGTTATATATAAATTTTTTCTAATTGATCTTTAAGGCAGGGTTTCCCAAACTTTTCCTTCGGCGAAACCCTCCACAATTCGTGAAATTTCAAAGGAATATTTTCTTTATTTTTCATTTAAAAAAAATGTAAATGCTTAACAAAAATAGTATTAGATTTAAGTGTTGAGAGCTAAAACAAACACTTAAGTAATTTGATGTTTTTGGGTCCTTTAGATTTACTTGCAACATGATGCGAAGAGTTCATATTAATTTTGATATTTATTAACGGAACACTTCAATTTTAAAGAAATACCAGTGTTTTACGGAATATAATTTGGGAAACACTTCATTCAGAAAATGTAGATTTTTTAATTATACTGTAGCTGTTTTTGGTCCACTGTTCAATGGCTGTCTCCCAGTTTTTGTACATATTCGACAGTTTTTTGGTTTAACATAGACAAAATATGAATATTATTGTAGTGTTCCACGGAACACAGTTTGGGAAACGCTGCTTTCAGAAAATGTAGATTTTGTTTTAATTACTTTCAGTGCCATTTAACATTTAATAATTCAACTAGCTCTTCTTTATTAAAATTACGCCATTTAAATATTTATTCAACATCTTAATGAATGATCAAATCATTAATGTAATAATTTTTCTTCTAAAAACGTGCTAATTCTGTGTGTTATATAAGAACAATAGTATGTTACAATTCATCAGCGTAATGTAGTTAGATTACCGTGTTAAAAGGGTCGAGTCTATATCCAATATTATAATAAATGAATTATTGTAAACGTCTGTATCTGCAAATGTTTATTTACCTTTCAAAAACACATTTATTTCAACGGAAAACAACGTACAATAAACATGTCCACTAAATCGATTAAATTCATAAAATAAATCAAATGATAAGCTTATTGTGACGTTTTTAGCAAATGGCTTATCAGGTAAAGCACCGGAAACGATCTGTCTGAAATACATTAACTTATTCTGTATTACTTCTCGACAAACGTATATAACAATATAATTCTTACATGAATTGCTGCTTAGATTATTTTATTATATTTTACCGTATATAAATCATCAGTCTGGTAACATAAATTTTACCTTTGTCTTATTATTTTTTGCAGTAGAAAAAATATGATAAGTTATTGCTTCTTAGTGTTACTTCATGGAAAAATAAATTTAATATACTGGCAATGACTTAAATATTTATTATAAAAAAAATAACTGTCTTATTTGAAAGTGAAGCAGTGCTTATAGACTGTGATACCGTTATTACTGAAACCCGAATCCCGGTTTTTTCATTTTTTTTTCAATACCTGCTCCCAACGTGTAGCATTCGGTCTGGAGGTATCTTAACAGATTTTTTCTATGAGAATTGTTTGTTACTCAGTTGCTCAAGAGAGTAGGGCTAGAACAGGACAGATGGGAGGGAGCTTTAGACATCACAAACACTCACACTACGAACAGAAATCTATAAATCGATTTACGAAAACCGTCTGCATCGGGAATTGAACCCGAGACATTCGTAAAAGTAGCCAACGACGTTACCAACTGCGCCACGAACATCGACAATATGATTTGTCAGTAACACAATATTAACAATATTTCAGTAATACAGTTTATAACGCTGTACTTCAAAGATAAACTCTGGAGCGTACTGCTAGAAGTGCCTATGTAAGATTTTGAAAATTTTGACTTAATTATAAGAAAGTATTTTAAATGTTCATTCTTTTAATGGTATACATCTCGATGTCAGCCGATTTAAAATTAATGAAATAAGAGAAAATCTATAGTGTATGTCAAAATAATGTGTCGGAATATTTTACACCAAGAAATGCCTATTTTGATATAAGCAATTCAGATGTTGGGGATTTACTACTACAAAAAGATACAAAAAAAATCATCACAGTATTTGGCAACAGTAACGTGAAAGATAATGGTGCATACTGTAAATACAAAATCACATGTACTGAGCAATTCACTACTAGTATTAAGCCCCATATTTATACTTTGTCAATTTTAGGCAAAATTGAAGTATGGGCATCGTGTAATATACGCTCGTTCCAGTGATTTACTCAACTGTGTCGTAACACTACTAAAAAAAATTATAAGTGGCATATTACACCTTGTTGTATATTATAACGAAGGATATAACACCAAAACTATATGCATTTTCTTTTAAATTTCCTTTAGATAATGTAAAAAAACACCTTAAATATGATTTTAATCAAGGATCATAACAAATAGTGATACTTAAAACCAGTGGTATTCTAACCAAAACTTCATGACAAAACTATGAAAAGCCGTCGAGAAAAAAGGAACAGTTATAGATCAGTACTATTATTTATCAACTGTTCAACAAAAAAGTGTTTATTCTGAAATAAATTTTGTACAGCGGACGTATTTTAGTTATCTGATTAAGATTTACATATTTTAACAATGATGAACTAGTCTTTTTATGGTTTTTATGCAAATGAATAGATATTTATTTTAATACCGATAGCGATACGTATTGAGTTATTTGTCTGGTATTACGATATTAATTCGGCATATTTTTATTATTATTTATTTTAAATCGTTTTTTTAAAACGTAAATTGATATATTCTACAAGTACTGTAATCCCTAGGAATGTCATTCATTTTCATTAAAAACGGAGTTAGAAACTTGCATTGTACCTCATTACTTTTGATTTTTTTATTAATCCATCGCTGTTTTTGATTCGCTGTTGGATGGCTATTTCCTAGTGTTTTGTATATTTTTGTCAGTTTTTTCATTTTACGTTGACAAACTTGATTACTATTTAAGCAAACGGAATTTGAAAAACTGCTAATTTGTAAACGATAAAGATCTCCACGAAGTCAATTGATTACTAGAGTGACTGAATTTGCTTATAACGAAGACAATATTAAAACATTATATAATATATACAATTAAATTAAGTGTTTTTTCGTCTATTTCTGGATGCACACTTTTGCTTGCTGGAATATGACTTTTAGTTTACTAAATTTAAATAAAACCGGATGGGTGAGAAGGAATTCAAGACATCACAAACATCTGACACGAACCTACGAACAGAAATCCATAATTGAAAAATCAATTTATTGAATCCGAGACATCCGTAACCGTTGCCAACGACGTTTACAACCATTATACCACGGACCCGACTAACTAGGCGTAGCAAGAGCCATTAGCTGACCACTGGTCTTGTCCTAGCCGGCCTAGCCCTATACTTCTATTCTTATTGTCTTCGAAAAAGAGAAGTCGAGCAACTGAGTCATGAAGAGTTCTCACAGAAAAACTTCTGTTGAGATACCTCCATTAGGAGAGCATATGCTCTAAAAACATAAAGATCAACCCCAAGACCATTTATTAAACCATTCATGGTTTTGACTCATATTAATAACAACATTTAAAAAAAGTTCCTCTTTAAAGTTTACTTCAAAATCATAAAACTCTGAAGGGTTGTTAATGGGAAGTTTTAAAATGACCGTATGAGCCCACGATGAATAAAACATCGACTGATAGCGGGTGAAGAAGCTCCCCTAAAAGGGATTTCACGCAATTTGCGCTGGAATACAAAATAATGCTCAGTGATGATTTAAAAAAAACATTTTTGTAATTGAGTTTAATGATTTTTTTAAAATTATATCAATATAAAACAATATCTACAGGAAATGGAATTCTTGGTCACGCGACCGAGTGTGGTTAGAAAAATAATACGCTCAGCAATTAATTAATGTGAAGCCTGTCAATTAATATGAGAACTACAAAGCTTTGAAAAAATATTTGTCACTGCAGCTAAAAATTGTCAATGCGTAAAATATTCTGAAAAGTTCAAATCACATGGGATAATCTTTTGCCTCTCAAGCCGAGCTTAAATGGAGGAGAAATTAAATCACAAATGAACGTTTAAATAAAAAAAAATCTAAATTTGATGTCGACCTTGACTAAGACTTGAACTCAGACCCAACCGATCGTTAGGGTAAAGCTCTTACCACTATTATACTATAGATGCCGTCGACTATGTCTTATGTTTATGAGTTATTTGTTAAATAAATTAAAGTAAAAAATTCTGCATAGGATAGTTATAATTACATATGAAAAGATATATTATGTAGTTAATAGAATCGTAACGAGGAAAATAACTGACAAAAATTCTGTAATACCACAATAAAGCACCTCGTTATTAGCCGATTTAAAAGAATGCCTTGCTGTCACGACCTATTCATGAAATAGAGAAAGGCTTGGTTTATAATTTAATGAGAGAAGATAAATATTTATTTCAAACAAAGGTAAGGACTAAACATGTACGTTCAGGTGAAATTATTCCACAGTGCAATCTGTTGCTCAAAACGCACACAACAGGACGAAGGATTTTAGCAGGATTCAGGCGCGGCATTGTTATCGTGATGGCAAACAATACGGGCAGATGGGCAGTCCAAACGTTGAATACAGACGTAACAGAAATTTAATTAAAGAGATTCCTCGTTATTTGTTTCGGTTGCGTCCATTTTAGAGAGTTTCTGTGTGCAGGTTGATGTTACAAAGGAATATAAAGAACTACATGAAACTTATTAGGCCTTTTGAAAGCATTACGATTAGTTTCTTACAACAAATCTGGAGCAGAGAAAGAATTCTTTTGTATTGTAATGTTTGGAGCTGGGGAATGACATATACCGAAAAAGTTAGAATAAAACTCAAATTGTTTTACCGTATGTAAAATATAAAAAGCCAACAATTCTGTTTATTAAGGTTATGTAATTTGCCGCGTATTTTTGACGTTTATTTATCAAAATGGCCGCATTTTTCATGGAACGTTTTTGAATTCTCAGTGAGTTTTGAAACGAAACGTGTACGGCTTTATATTTATGTTTTAAAACGTTGTGTGGACATGATGAGTGCACTTTTAGCAGTTCGTAGAATACTAAGAGCTCTGAAAAGTACTTTTCGTGAAAGAGATTTTTCTCTTTCGTTTTTTGAGATCAAAAAGAATAATATTTAAAATGCACATGCGGAATCTTCTTTACTCTTTTGCCAGTGTTTTGCAGACAAAGAGTGATTGAATGTCATATTGTGGTTTAGTTAAAATGAAGAATATTTTGAAAATTCAAATAAAGTTGTGTAATATTAATGCGTATCAAATTTTGTACACTTCCATAAGTTTTATCGATTAGAGTGATTTCGTTAGTGATATTATTTTTTAGATTATTAGTGATATCGTTTAGAGTGATTGGGTATATAAGTTTTCACGACAATTCGTTATTTACGTTACATTTTAAAACATTTGAAAAATTTATTTCCCGATGGATAAAAATTGAATTATCTAGATTCTAGAACATTCAAAAACTAATAAAATCCCTTAGAATGTTAAGAAAAAAATACGTTTGATTTTATTGTAATTTACGTTGGCATATTAAGAAAGAAATGAAATGAGCTATTAGTCATTCTTGACGTCATTCAGCGATTTGGTTCACGTGTTACGTTCATCCTTTAGAATATTTTTAGAAAAAATCAACACTTAAACATATTTTAAAAATAAAACACAATTTGTTTTGTGCTACATGTTTATAATGATCAGGACCGGTTTCGCTCATTGCGAGAATCGTCAACTGACTTAATTTAAAAAAAACAATTCATAAAAACCTCTGACATTTTCACTTTCTAACAATGTAAATTTTTGACGTTACCTGCATTAATTATGACGTAATATCATCAATTTTATGGAAGAAGACTAGTTTTGAATAATTGGACTTTGAAGTTTGTCAAATGTTTGAATTGCTATACCTTTTTCATTTTGTTTGTTTGTACAGAACTGTTTTTAAGTAACAGTATAATTTATACAAATAAGCGAGTTCTTTCATACGGTAGAGTTTGAAATAAGGAACATTTCGGTATAACTAATTCAATTTTCATTTTTCGATTTAATGTTTTCTTTCAGAATAACGACGATAAGACGAAAGAAGTATTTAAAAACTGATTGTGGCACTTATTATCTTTGAATGAATTTTTGAATTATTTAATTACAGGTAAATTTAAAGTGATAAATAAATAATAACAAGAAAAAATGTCATTAAAAGACTCATTACATGATTGATTGTATAGAATGTAAACCATCAAAGTAACAATTTATTTATGGCGGAAAATTATTATTGTACGTTTTTGACAGCGTCCGCAAAAATGGCAGCTGCGTATGATTGATTCCTTTGCGGGTTGTAATCCGCACCCTAAAGTACCCCCTACACGACGAAATTATTTGCACTCTATAAGATTCAGCCGTTCGCTACAATAGAAAACCATTTTTTATATTATATCAATTTTATTACATGGAAAATATGAAACGTTTTTATTTAAAACGAAAGAAAGCAGTATATTTAGGTCTGATAGAATGTACAACTGTTGGTAGATATTACTACACCATGTCACCGAAATATGAATGAATTTTCATTCGCTTTTGTTATTGCTATATAATTGTATACTGATTGAAAAGATTTTTTTAACCATGTCCTCTCCCAGTGTGGAACATATGGCCTCCTAATGGAGATATCTCAACAGAAGTGTTCTACGAGAACTGCTTGTTACTCAGTTGCTCAACCTCTCTTTTATGAAGGGAGTAGGGATAGAAGGACACAGTTGGAAGGATAGAGTTAGTGGTTAGTTTATCGGTCTCGTTTTGTCCTGTTTTTAGGATCGAATGGGTGGAAAGGAAATTTAGAAATTCAAACTCATGCATACGAACAGCAATCTATAAGTCGATGGAAAAATTAATTTACGAAAATGTCCTCACTGGGACTTGAACCTGAGACATCCGTAACTGTAGCCAACGTCGTTGACAACTGCGCCACGGAGCCGACGATACCAACTTAATAACAATAATTTATCTTATCATAGTCTCTATTGCAAAATTGTATATCTGTATTTGGGTTTACGACTTTTGTATTATTAATAAAACAAAAATGGCCCTTAAGTGAATGCAAAATAAAATAATTGATAAAATTACGGTTAAGTATATAATTATATTTGTTGGTTGCATGGTACAGCGGTCAACGTTGTTGGCTTCGGTTACGGATGTCTCGAGTTCAAATACCGGTACAGACAAATTCATACATTGATCTTTCAACAGATTTATGGATTCTGTTCGTTGGTATGAATTTTTATTATCTTTAAAAGTTATGTCAAGAATTAGCTCTCACCCATTTTATTTTAAAAACTAGGCGCAGTGAGTGGAATTAGCTAATCACCAGAAAAATGGAAATCATGCAGGCATACAATTTTGACATGGAAACGACGTTGATGATGAAAAAGTCTGCATTTTTTTATCATCGTGTAATGCATTTTTCTCTTGAAAAGGTTTTACTTACATTTGACACTAAACTGAAATTCAATGTCAAAATTATGTTAATCTTCGTTGATCTGGTTGAAAATCCTAAATCAGAATTACTAGTTATAAGTAATTTGATGTTAATTTTTATTAAGCTCTTAATATATCGCAAACATGATAACTATTAAGCAATTAACGTTGTTATAATAAAGAAAAAGAATTTTTTTTTAAATTTAATTTGAAATATATAGCCGTTATAAAACGTTCAAGTATGTATAAGTAGAAACGTATTGTTTTCAATTTCATATTTTTGTCAGAACAGGGAAGATAATAAATATATAGTTTTGGAGCGTATATAAAGAAAATTCGTGTGTTTATATAAATTAAAAATGTTCATAGAAGCGATTTTTATCAAAAAAATTGAAAACTTTTTTCTTTGTGTAATATGAAGGAGAAAAGTAATTTCATATCATGTGAAAAATATTCTAATTATCCGAGACATACAAACTCGCACATGTCTAGTGTAGTTCAGTATTTGTATCCCAGTTAGTTTGATCTGGTTAATTAAAGTTTTTATTACTAGGAATAATTTTTACAATGTTAGAGTAATGTAAAGAATATGGGGAACGGATGTGGGAAAAACAATAGAGAAAGACAGTGTGTATTCTATTTTTAACAGGTTAAAAAAGACATTCAGTAAACGAATTTGATAGAATATTTAATAGAGGGAAAAAATAATTGGACGTGGTGAGAGACAATGGTCTGAGGCAGTAGAGCCTGTCCGCATTTATAACAGCATTGCTTTCAGATTGTTAATGTTAGTTTTGCACCCAAAATGTAATTATTAAAAAAATAAACAAATCTTAAAATTATCATCGATAAAGGCGAACCAGTAACCTAGTGCTTAACGCTTCTGAGGATGATCTATCTATTCGGTTGCGGCACTGGTTTAAATTCCCATGTCGGACACCGTAACCAAATTTCATTAATTCGTAAAAACCGAGCATAGTGAGAGGTATGAGCTTACTGCTGGTCTTTGTTTACACTTATTTTTTTAAAATACCATATCCAAGAGGTTGAATAACTTATTAACAACCATTTCTTGTAATGGAGATGAACTGATTGGAATTTAGCAGCCATACCTATATCTAAGTAAAGTAAGGTAGGTAGATATACCTAAAAATACAAGGACGGATTTAAGAAAGGACTGGTAACTGCAAGTCGTTCTCTAGAAACCTGTATACAAGACTGTCTATATATCTTAGAAACCTTCAAGGCAAATATAAAGTATAGAAACTAGCTAAGACATATTTTCAATCAAAAAGAAGCAGGAAAAGTTTTGTGATTAATGAAATAGAAGACCGTACAAAAGCTTTGATTTTAAGCTATCTCGTGCATACGCAGAGTTGCAAGATAAAGGCATTATTTAGATGCAAGCTTTGTAAGAGAGCTTTCTCAGTTTAGCTAGCTTTTAGCCTGTACCTCTGTACGATTTTATTTTTGCAGACTTCATGCCGTCTGAGCTTTGAGTCTCGAGGCACAGACGTCTCTTAGAAAAAGCTGGCATTTTAAGCTCGGCGATATTATCAAAAATATTAGAAAATAAACTATGAATTTATTTGGTAGAACTTCATTGTAATGAGGTAAAAATAACAAAGAATTTAGCACTTTTAAGGTGTCAACTGTCAATTCTTGGTGGAAAGACATTATATTTTAAAAAATAAAACACAATTCATTTGTACTACTTCCACATATTTATAATGATCAGGACTGGTTTCGCTCATCACGAGCATTATCAACTGAGCATTATCAAAAAAAAAAAGAATTTAGCTTCAAAAGAATTATATCAATTTGTTGATTGAAATCATTTCGGCTTAACGTCATCGTCAGATTGAGCGCCACCAAAACCACCAACACGCACCATTGATTGTATTAAAAAAAATGGGTTGATATTATTCGTTTCCGATCAAAAATATGAGCGTTGATAGTTACATACATAGTTTAGTTGTATTATTGTAATAAATTGGTTTAATTATGTGTATAATAGTTAGACTCTAAAGCATAGTGGTGAGACCTTTACTTTAGATAGTTCTGGGCGAGATCAATATTAAATTGAAATTTGTTCAAATCTTATTTAAGATGTTAGACATGTTGAGATGTTTGTTTGTCATTTCACCGTGAGTTGATTTCCAGTGATTTCCAAAATTCAAAATACCTGTAATGCCATTTTATTTGAACTAGGTAAAATATTTTGAATTCAGAAGATTTCTAAAATTATATTTATTACTTATGACGTTTGGTATGTATTGTTGAACAGCGGTGTGGTTGTATAGCGTGTTGAATTTTATTCACCCACGGACGCCTTTTATTTTCACAAGAATCTAAAGCCAAGAACTTCTCAAAGTAAACGTTTGTCGTTTTGAAAAGCATTACGTTTGACTCGGTCTTATATGTACTTCACTGTAGTGTAGTGCATTGTATTTAGAGCGGTGGAGTCGTTAAGAATTACGGTTCAAACAGATCAAATAATTTTTTCATTGCGTAATTTTATTTACATGCTGGGCATTTAACTCACTGGAAAATTGTCACTGTATGTAGTTACAGTTTTCGTGACTTCGAATCCAAGTAATATCCCCGAAGAGAAAGATTCAACGACTGACTCACAAACAGTTCTCGGAAAAAAAAACTTTTGTTGAGTTTGTCGTTTTTATTTAATTGCCAAATCTCTCTTTTTCATAGAGGATATTAATATATAAATATTGTCAGGCTTATAGCCGAGTGGTCAATGTAGTTATCTTTGTTTGCAGTGCCAATATGATCAAATCTTAATACGGTATCTAAATCGCTCCTACACATCCTCCTAAGCTAAAAACTAGTCCTGTTCTAGCCCCATCATTATATTCTCACTATTTCAGAAAAAGAGAGGCTTAGTTGACATTCGTTAACCATAGAATAATTGCTATCAAGACTTTGTCTGACGATGCTTCTCATAGAGACTAAACACGTGTGCTACATGGTTAGGCAATTAATGGAATAACAGAGTTATCATATATATTTTTATGCAACAATTGTTAATTCTTTTAAGGAGTTAACTGTCAATTCTTGGTGGAAAGGCATTATATTTTAAAAATAAAACACAATTTGTTTGTACTATTTCCATATCGACTGTGGAAAGGAAAATGACGTAACCCACATCAAAAAATATTCTGTAGAACTCACACAAAAGTGCTAATACACTATATTTATATATAGGTGTATAAGATATCGACTGTAGAAAGTCAGAAGGACTTATCCCTCCGTCTTTTTCAAATATTTTTTTTCAATAATCACAATGTACACAATTTATTACACGCTTTTTGGGCTATGTACAATATTTTTTGTGTCTGGGTTACGTCCTATTTCCTTTCCACAGTCGATATGTTTACAATGATCAGGACCAGTTTTACTCGTTACAAGCATTATTATCAGTTGATAATGCTATAAACATGTGAAGTTAGTACAAACGAATTGCGTTTTATTTAAAAAAAAAAATGTTAATTCTTTTAATATGTTACATTTGAAATCTTCGGATGGGTGTTTTTAATGTGAATTGGAAATAGAAAAAAACAAATCATTATTGGGAAACATAAATGATTTGGTTTTTATTTAAATGATTGTGTATTTTGAATGCGTACTTGCTAGATTTATATTTATAATGTAAAGCGCTAAACATCTTTTTTAACCTACCAATAATCGTAAAGTGTCAGTTTCGTCCTTACACCTGACTCTCATCACTCGTAAAACACTTTCGCTCCGGCGTAAAAGCTCATTTAGGATAGGAAAAACATTTCTCGTTCGAAGCTTTCAAAGTGTTTTGAATTACAGAGTCGTATTGGGAGTGAGTTTTCCGAATCGCCGCTACGTTTTTAAAGACGCCAGGAGAGCGCGGCGGGGCGTGGCGTTCAACGTCGGTCGTAAATGTTATTTAACTCTCAAAATTCATTTTACATAAGCGGAAGGCAGACAGCGCGAAGAAAAATAATAACTGGATTTGACTTTATATTTGAAAGCGAAAAATTCTGCGGCTATATTTTGTCCATATTTCAAAACATTTTCACCCGGTTCCATAACGTGTAGGGTACTTAAGGTATATGTATACGGAAGGATAGGTTTAATTAGCCGCTATTATAAATATTTTTTTCTACACTATCCGCTCCCAATGTCGAGCATATAGACTCCTAATGGAGGTATGTCAGTATATTGTTACTCAATTGTTCAACCACTCTCTTTCGAAGAGAGTATGGATAGAAGCATAGGGCTAGGAAAGGCTTAGTGGATAGCTAATTATTCTCGCTACGCACGGTTTTAAGGATCGAATAGGTGAGAGGAAATTTTTCAAACAGACATCCTTGTATACGAACAGAAATCCATAAATCAATTAATGAAACTAAAGGAATGGAAGCGATGATATGTATATGTAATCTCTTTCTTTATCTGTCAGTGCATGCGTAGAGAGAGTTTGTGCGTTTTAGCGTAACTGAATTTTTAGCCTACATAACGTACACACTATCTCTCTCTATATGTGGATAGATCGCATCAAGCGTATTTAGCGAATTATGACAGGTGGCACTCTCACGTTCTAATAATTATTTATAGTTTTATAATATTTGTTGGGTCTAATAGGTCTCATGTTTGCTGATATAAATCCTGTACAATGCACCATCGGAGTAAAATCGTTTTTCAAGATTAATTAATATTCGTTTTCAGTGACTTTTCTAATGCTTATGAATGCAATAATATCAAATGAAATAATTCAGGGGTACACTGTATAATACCTTTTGACAGACAGCGTTAGAAAAATGCTTTTTGGACATCCACGAAAATGAAATTAAGCTTTACAGCAGTGCTCCGCAACCAATGTGCCGCGGCACACCGGTGCACCGCGAGACGATCCCAGGTGTGCCGCGGCGCAGTGCGTTCAAAATGAGAAAAATGGAATATTTTTGTATCAGACAAAAATTGAAGTCATTCGGTTACTAAGGTCTCCGTTTAAAATATTTATCGATGAAAAAAATATTGTATTATTTTGATAATGAAATAATTGTATTAGTGTTTGCAGGGATAGTGCAACTGTAATGATGGGGAATAAAATGGGGTTTGTCGCGTGTGTGAAACCAAAAAACCCTACAGTAGAAGTTATAAATTGTTGCATTATATTGAGAAGCATTGATGTCGAAAAATTTCCGAGTGAAATTATTAATTAACGAATGTATCACAATAATACACATTATGAAATCAAGTGTGAAAAAATATCAATCTATACTATACTATATAAACTTCTCCAAATAACAAATTAACGAATTGTGAACTTTGTTTGTGAAATTTACATATATTGGCTTGTGGTGTGCCGTGAAATATTAATATGTGCTTAGGTGTACCGTGATGAAAAAAAGTTGCAGAGAACTGCTTTACAGCGAGAAAAAAATGAATGGAATGACATCCACCGTGTCATGTGACTCAGCGTGCAATGACGTCGACGTGTCAGCAGACTCCAGGATTTTAAGTCCTGCACAGATTTTCAGATGCCAGCGTCTATGATGAACCGATTATTCAAACAGTGCAGTACCGTGGAAAAATATCTAAATTTAATATTTAAATGCACGAAAAAGCTTTATAGTTCGCCTATTCAGTACAAAACTAAGAAAGCACTGGCAAGAGAAAATATT
Source organism: Himalopsyche phryganea (assembly GCA_022494535.1). Lineage (NCBI taxonomy): Eukaryota > Metazoa > Arthropoda > Insecta > Trichoptera > Rhyacophilidae > Himalopsyche > Himalopsyche phryganea. Next base: position 73,866 of record JAGVSL010000221.1, read on the forward strand.
AAATGTTATGGTTTCATACATTTATGGAGGAAGTAGTTGTTTATAATGGTAGCTAGGTGAGGTAAGCTGTATTCACTTAACAAATTGTATTCTTACTTTCTCACAAGTCATAATTAATGTAATCTGGCAAACAAATATTATTTCTTATTTGGTATTAACACATTAAGTCTTCTAATGCGGACGTTTAAGTACTTATATTTATTATGAAAGCTAGGGTATATGTAATTTAAGATATTGATTGATGGAATTTCAATAGCAAATTTGAATTGTTCAAATGCACCCTAACAAAACTGAAAAATTTAAAATCAGGGGGTATCTCTACGCTATATATTTTCCAAACTGCATTTTAACGATAATTGGTTCTTGGTCGCCTGCAAATCGTAAAACCTATGAGTTTATAATTGATTATTTTCGATTATTAGCGACTATCTTCCGAATTAATGTTAAAATTCAATATTATAAAATCAGCATTAAAATTAATTCAAATATCAATGTACTCGACTAATTTAAAGATTTAGTGACAATATTTTTTCTTGTATGTACACGGTGTAAACTATTTACTAACTATCAGTTCGAGTTCATTCGTATACCTGAAGATGCCAAAATGCGAAACCTGGGTCGTAAAACGATTTAAAATACTAAAAGTTGATTTATTCAACTTATTATGTTTACATATAAATAATCATTCATATTATGTAGCGGTATCTTTTTTTACAGCGCGGTTTCGATGTAATGCAGAACGCATTTCCTTGATTTGTATTGCCTATAAATAAATTTAGCTTAATACCGTACAAATTGACGGTATTAAAATAGGGTTGTCTGTACTTAAATATAATCGACATGATCTTTTTTTTAATTTAAAAAATAAACTTTGAAATGGAATAAATACCTAACGTAAATTAATGTCCTTTAATTCGTTTTCATATAGTCGTGAAGATGATATCGCCGCCACTGCGATTCAAAGAGCTTGCATTGCAACAGTTGAAAAAAGGTAAAAAGTTTACAATGCAAAGTGAACTAACTGCACACGTAGAATTTTACATTTTACAGGTGAAACGAGACACTGTACGACGCATTCAAACCCAACACAAAGACTGAGCGAGTAGATCAACTCGAAATGAAGTCTAAAAAAACCTGACAAGAGAACGAGAGCGCCCGATTGGAAAGATCGCGGGATAATGGGACTCAGATTTGCATATGACTGGGAAGCAAAGTTATTTTTCTTATGAAGAATTTTATTTTCATTGAAGGATTAGTAGATGTAAGAAACAAATGTTGGTATCGTGGCTACGCTTTTGGGCTTTCGTCCAATCGGTTGTCAGGACACGGGTTCAAATCCAGCAATGAAAACCTTTAAAGGATGATTTTTAATGTATTTGTATTCATAGGTATGAAAGTGAGTGATGTTTTCGTACATATAAAACAACCCCTCTATCAAATCCTGAAAACGAGACATAGAGTGAGCGATTTGTTAACTACGTATTACTTTCTTAACTGTTTCTTTTTGGTTTACAAGTTATTTTGAAACACTTTTTTAAGACTCCATATTCTTCAAGTACGGAGTGAGTGTGTTTTAAAGTAAAAGAAATAACATGTACGGTAGACTACCGATTATCTGGGGTAATGGTGGGGAGAGGTGGCAAGGATAAACGATAAACACGGATAATCTGAACAATGGTTATTTTCTTTTGAAGGTATTACATATTATGTATTTCTAAAGTAGACAATTATTTCAAGATATTTAATCCTGATTTTTTATAAAGAAAATCTGTGATTTTTGTTTGTTTGCAGAAACCCGTGCATTTTGAAAGATGCGCAAACTTAAAAGAGGGTGATTTTTTCAAAATTGAATTTATGCACTGATTATATAAATTGAATTCATGCTCAGATTATATAAGAGTCTACTGTTTTATATAATTATAATTTGGATGCAAATATGTTCGTTTTTTTCTTTAGAGAACTGTCTTTACGAATTTAGCAAAAAAATAATTGTAATTGAGAACTTAACAAATTTAAAATATTGTAAATTATGAAAACTGGTTAAATATGAAGTCAGAGTTTAAATTAATAAGATATTAATGTAATGTATCTTCTTGCTGTATGTCAAAACAATGCGGAACGTAAAAAAGACTCCTTAAATTGGCTGTCAATTAATCGCTCTACCTCTCTCACCGGAGAGTGTACAGATATAAGGATGTACGAAAGGACTATTCTTAATTCATTTTTCTAAATCAGACATATAGAATATGTTAAAGACATCATCATCTTTATTTACAATTTCATTAATCGACAGTACAACCGAGTAGGGCGAAAACTCAAAAGCGTGTATGATTTAAATAAATTCATATTAAGATGTGCGAATCAAAGTTGAACAATTGAAAAGTATAGTTAGTTTTTATTGTTATCTTTGGGTAAAGTTTTGATAATGATTAAAACTCAACTTCAAAAGAATTCATTATGCTTTGATGTCACATGTTTAAAAGAAGCATAAAAACCACAAGGAACTTCGCGTTCGTTGCATAGAAAAACTTCTTACCAAGGTTTATGATCATAAAACTGAAAAATCATCCCGTTTTTATGACGCGCATGCAAAATATATTTTATGAAGAGATCGTTGACCTGAGTTGTATATTGCACAAAGAAAACATTACTTCGTTGGACGGAGGTAACTTATTCTATAATGTTACCGTATTTTATGAGTGTCTCAATAAAAGTTAAGCGGTAATTGTTCTCTTTTTTTGAATCAACATTTCAAATAATAAAGACCAAGATAAAATATTACATTGAAAGAGTTTGTTTTTTTTCAACATGAACGTAACGGACCACTTATTCAAAATTATGTTAGAATTTTTCGTATAGTATAGTGTAAAAATAGGGCAGATGTAAATTCTAGTGGGTTTTTGTGATATTTTTATTATAAACAAAATGATGAATTAAATTAATTAACTTCATTCAGTAGTACATTCATTCGTTTACAGAATCTAGACAAAAACGCGTGAAATGTACCTATTTTGTGTAGCTTGTCCACTTAAAAAAAATCATAACTCGTGAATATTTTGATAGATAAAGCGGATTAATTTAGCATTTGCAATGTAAGACGTCCACATGTCATTAAGATGGAGATGTTCGTTGAATTACTGAAGATAAAATTGCTTGACTTCTGTCAGTTCCTATTGATTAATTTGTTTCCGATAGCAAATTATCGTACAAACTTAAATTGTTTCAATACAATTGATATAATACATTTCTATTTTCATGTTAATATTAAATATTTGATTTAGGTTTATTCTTCTACAAATTATTCTGAAAGCAACCAATGTCAGTTTGAATTAATGAAATAATCACTAAATTGATAAATAATTAATTAAGCTACAGTTTGTGATCAGGTTCAACGAATTCTCTGGTACATGATTCGCACTGAAACGTTTTGGTCCCTTAGTCAGAACTGGCAGTTTACCGGTCGATGCCACTCATACTAACTCTATGTACAAACACAACATAAGCTTTTTGAACCTGTAAAAGCTTTGAATAATTAATTTTATCAGTGGAATATGGTAGAACAACATTATCTGCCAATGACGCGCATTAAATTTACTATGGAAAGAGTTTTCAATTTTGAGCGTTGTTGAATTTGGTAAAATAATATTTGTATTATTATTTTATCTATTAATTGCGGTTTAAATTTTTAGCACAATACAATATTGGTTTATAAGCACCTTTAGAAGAAGCAAATTAAAATCACTTGATTTTTAATACGAATTTGTTTTTTGTCAATCGAAAAAAAAAACTACTTAAAATATCAAATGACGATTTAAACAAAGAATAAGTTACGTTTATTTAAATCACCTAACCATTGGTTTCGGGTCAGGTTGGGTCCGTCGTGCAGAGGCCAACTTTTTTGACTTCGGTAACGTATCTCACGGGTTCGAGTCGCAGTTCCGATGGTTTCATTAATTATTTATGAATTTATGTTCAAAGGCTTGGATGTTTGTGATGTCTGAAATTCCCTCCCACCTTTCCGATCTAATATAAGTGAAAGTGAGAGCGATTAACTTACCATAATTTTCATAGAAAAACTTCTGTTGAGATACCTCCATTAGGCGACCATATGCTTCACATTGAGAGCGGAGATAGTTCAATTAAACTATTATGTATAAGCACGTGCATAGTAAGGGTGTGGATTTTAGTTATTTCTCAAATTAATCTCTAAATAATTATAACAGTATACGGTTTTAAATAAATTTGAATTTTGTGAACTAGAACGTATCTAGAACGCAATTGAATTTTCATTTACTTGGTAGAACTCCATTATAATAGGATACAATAACAAAGTATGGCGTAAAGCCGAAATGGCTATCAACTAACTAATAAAAAATTTGTAGAACTAAATACTTTGTTATTTTATCCTATAATAAAAAAAATATTCAATATTCCCTAGAAGTCGACCTTATGATTAATTTTCATATTAAACTCACAGCAAATGAATGAATTATGTATTTTACGAAAAGCAGAGCCAGGGTTTTTAGACTGTAGAGAGAAAAATAAAATTTAATTAATGCAAAACTAATTTTATGATTGCTTTCATCGGATTAATAAACGGCCTTAAACTAATAATCCCTTTCTGCGTTTAGAGCTACGATTTACTAAAAGGTTTATTTCTTTAAGTGTTTTTGCGAATATGAAATACCTGTACAATCATTCGCGTAAACATAATTCTAACAAAGGATATTATGTGTATTATCTAGATATTTATCTTCCTACTTGTTCATAGATAACTATCAACTGAGAGAGTCAAAGCTTTGGGTTATATCGACAGGAGGGAATCAACATAAATAGAATAAGCCGATAAGAAGCTCGATAGGTAGATGAAAGCTCTTTGTAGAAATCACAACACTGGAGATACACTGCAATTTATGTCATGTTTTTTTATTCAGTGATTTCGTACAAGAAATATAATAAAAATATGACTTTAATACCAATCTTGTTGGAAATATAGTCTGTTAATAAAAATAAAACAATTTTAGTTACTGTTTTTTTTTTTTAATATGAAAGAGACCAGTTTGACTGAACGAGTGAACATTTTCAACAAAATATTGATGTTGAAAATCATTACTTGCTAAGTGAAACTGTTACTGAACGTATAAAAAAGTATATGTTATACGAAAGAAATAACTGAATTGCAGATGAATTATTCACAGTCATCGTTGATAATTTAAGATAAACATCCAAAATGATTTCGAAATTTTTATATGCAATCTGATATTGTACTTAAATGAATTTAGTCTATGTAACTGTAAAACAGACTTTTGCAAAAATTAAGTTTTTTGCCAGAACTAATATTTAAATATCACGTCTTTGTATATAATCTATACTTATACGTATGACACTGTTGTATTATTGCTGTCTCGTGTTTCATTACATAATATATATATCTAAGCGCATGAGAGAGAAAGTGCAAACAATCATTCTCATTATATCTCCATTTCATTCAGAAATTATTGTCTATAGTAAAATTGCCCATATGTGCTGTAGAATAAATTAAAAAAAATAAATACAAAGAAGTTATGAGATTAGAGTAAGTACAATAGTGTCTGTCTCTTCTAAGTCGAGATATATAGATAAACTAAAATCGACTTAAACATAGTTCTGACAATAGCATGAAGCTGAATTAGCAAATCAAGCAATTAATATAATTCTTCAATTCATACAAAAATTTGATATTTTTACCTTATTGTAATGAAGTTTTATTGAATAAATGCAAATTCCGTGAATAAATAACACTTTTTTAATAATGTGAAAAATTATAATGACCATCAATAGGATGTATTTGGCGGAGCTACAGGACTCTTGGATGACCTGGGAGGAAACGAGGAGACTGGTGTAGGACATAGAAGCTTGGAGGAACCTCGTGATGGCCATATGCTCTGAATAGAGAACGGATATGGTTAAAAATTACCAGGATTCAATTTTGGCAATAAGCGTTAACTCAAGCATACAATAAGAGTTTCTATGAATCAACAATACTATTTCATAATAAAATTAATTTCATTATCTCGAAAAACAGTCATTATCGCGGAACGAAGATTTCCAGATTATCATAGACGTAGCGATAACTAAATAAATTTTAATTTTACTGAAAACATGTCGCCTTAAAAACCAGCAATTATAATTTAATGAAAATACTTATTCCCTTTTCCATTAATGGCCAAGGCAGTGTATCTCTCTGGAACTAAAATTTGTAGAGAGGACACGACAATCACTTTGGGAAAATATAAGCTCATTACTGTTGCTTGCAAAGCGCATACGGGAAGAAAAAGTTAAGCCGATTTCGGAATATGTATCCAGAGTCGACGTAGAGGAGATGTTTGAATAAATTTAGTTTATACTAGGGAACACAATGCAATACCTGTTGTTTTTTTTGCATTTCTTTCTGAGAAAAACGGGGATTTTGTATTAGGGTATTTGGTGGTAATCCGGACTCAACTTCGCTTAGTATTTTTGTGCTTATAAATTTTATTTTTAGAGCGTTTCACAAAAAACGACATCATTTATTATGTATTTTTTGATGTACGAAATCTTTGTGAAACGTATTTCTGATACACGATATATGTGTGAATGTATGAAGAAACGATGTATTTTATTCATGACTTGTATAGTGTTCTTGGTGAATAAAAAATATTTTTTATTTATACAAAAAAATATAATTTGTGTTACATTTAAAAAATTATCAAGATGAATTATTCTTGACCATATTCTATACCTAATTGTGAAATAAGTAAAACAGTTTTCTTTTGCAGATATACTTTTTGATTTTAAAGTACAGTCTTTGATCTTTGAATAAAAAATATATACATGAGCATATATACAACGTTGGAATATACTGGATATGAATAACATAATTCGTTTAAGAATTCTTATTTTATCCTTGAAAAACTTTTTTCCAAATGTGCTTTGTAAGGCGGTTGTAAATTTCTTGATACAAATGTTTCTTATCACAATTTATTATTTTTTTCGAGTAAAACAAGATAGCGGATGAATGTTTGTTGAGCTGACATTTAAATAAAATTTAAATCTACAAGGTGAACATGGCAAACTAAAAATTTGTTTTTTATTTCCTTCGGAGTGTCACAGAAAAACAAGTGATTTTTAAAAGTATTATTTTGAAATAAAATAAGAAACAAATAGTTGACAATATTTTATAATAAATGAAGCAACCTGTTTAGCAAGAGAAAGCGTTTTCAATGTTAAAACAGCACGTTTTTTAAACGTTATTTAAACCCTATAAAATGAAAACATTTAAGTTTACAGTCTGATTAAATAAAAATAAATAAAACAATGTATTTCGCTTTACAATACTACTGTGTTATCTATATATTTATAAATAAATATTTGTTTGTTTGTCCTGTATGCGTTCCCATAACATTCATCCGATTGCAATGAAACTTTGGTGAGTTGTTGTGCGCACATCCTCGAAAGTTTCTGAAAAAAAAAAATCTAAAAAAAAATAATCAAATAGGTTCAAACAGTGACATTTTAGTTCGTGTGTGACATAGCAAGTAGTGCTAATTGTTAAATTTAAATTGCCGGTCTGAAATATAAAATTTAAAGAACAAGATGTACTGTTGCCACGTATCCCAAAGATTTTGAAAGATATGGCAGTTGAATTCAAACATCTGCTGTTTTCGGTGCGACTCGCATTTGCAATGACCATCAAAAAAGCACAGTGGCAATCGCTGCAAGTGTGTGGACTAAATTTGGAAAATCTACGCTACTCACATGGACAGCTGTATGTGGCCTGCTCACGCTTTCGGAAAACCTTCTGAGTTATTCGTGTACGCATCAGGCGGAAAACAAAAAAAAATGTTTTTCCAAAACCACTTTTAATAAACAAAATTAAAACACAAACACTATTTTTCTTTAGTGGCATTGCAACGCATGCCGGATACTCCCTAGTTACTAATAAAAATTAATGTACATAAAATGTGACATTTACCTCATGCGGACCTTTAAGTCCACAGTACGATGTTTCCAAGTGCTATTTATCGATATATTTCATGAACGATATATAATAATATTTCATCATACAGTAACTTTGAAGTTTATAATCACCGTTGAGTCAAAATCAATTCCGTTTACACACACTGAAAAAGCTATTGGCGGGTTTGGTTTCCAATTTATATTACGCCATCCAAAAGACCAGCCCTCGCAAAGAGGCTTTTGGCTTTCCAGCAGTGCTTATATGTATTAAATATTCCTCATTCAGGTGGTCGGTTGTATTTAAATTATTAATAATATTTTCAAACGTTTTCAATTAAAACAAAATTCATTTAATGGATGTTTACTCGCCAAAGTATAAAGGCGTCAATATGTTTAAAATTCGAACACGTTAATGGAAAATGACATTTTTGACATGAATTTTTGAACGAAATACAATATTGACGAGAATTGAATTTAATAGTCACTATAAAACATGTACGTATGATCTTTTAATTATTTATTTTTAAATTTACTGGTCACTTTTAAGGTGTTAACTGTCAGTTCTTGGTGGACAGGCGTTAATCTTGAAAGGTAAAACACAATTTGTTTGTACTACTTCCTTATGTTTATAATGATCAGGACTGGCTTCGTTCATCACGAGCATCAGTTGATAATGACCATGATGAGTGAAACCGGTCCTGATCATTATAAACATGCGGAAGTAGTACAAACAAGTTGTGTTTTATTTTTTAAAAGAAATTTACTGGGTTACATAATTTTTTATTACTAAAGAGCAGTGACGCGCATTTTTAAGCTGAAATGTGCTCGTGTGCTCAAGTGCTTGAAGACGCCGAAAGGCGAAACCCGGGTCGTTAGTGATAAAATACATGTAGATGCACAAAATCTCAACATTTCAAATTTGATATTGAAATTCCATCAAACATCCTCAGTCGACGTCTGAAATTATACGAAATTGCATTGTTTGTCAATATCTATAGGTTTAATTTATTACTAGTGAGTACCCAGCATTCGTTGCAATGCCACTCAAAGGAAGAAATGATTTTTGTTTTATTTCAGTGTATCGAAGTGCTTTTGGAATTTTTATACAATATTTATTGTTTTTCCGTCTGGTTCAGAGATGTCGCTATTTGTATGTATTTGAATCTTTTTATTAGTTTTTAGATTTTTTCTTCAGAAACCTTCGCGGGTGTGCGTACAACAACTCACCAAACTTTTATCGAAATCGGATGAATGGTAAAGGAATGCATAAAGGACAAATAAACAAAGAAACTCTCATTTTTTTATATATAGATTAATTAAGGAGACAATTGTATTATTATCCACATAAAATAATGTCTGCATTTAATCTAACTTATGCTGTAAAATTCGATTTGAAGTGACACACGAAATGAAGCGAGCGGCTATCGTATATATTATAGATAATATTAAAATTGCGTAGTACAACATGACATGTAAGTGGGGGACCAATGATGAACGAGAACAGTCATTATGCGTTAAAAATGATTTCGGTTTTTCCGCAGCAAAAAATGTTTTACAATTATAAAAATGTTTTATAGCTAATAGTCACAGAGTGACAAATTAATCAAAAGGTTTCCATATTCTATCCTTCCTGTCTTCGATAAAAAGAACGTGATCGACTGAATGGCAATGGTTCACGTAAAAATGCTTTTTTTGAGATGCTCCATACCGTAAGCTACTGGTAGACAGTAGTAACAAAATAGACAAGAATGAGGTAAGTGCACAATGATATTCTTGGATATCAATTCCTCGTCTGGAATATGTTATCAGTTGTATTGACCCTACCAGTGTGCAAAAGCAGCAATTTATTTTATCGGTTAGTAAATTGATGTAGATTTATCAGCAGGCAATAATTATTGTCCTGATCTATAAACACTTTAATTTATTAGCGTCAGACTGGTATAAATCCATCTATATTTTGATATAATAATTATCTGTGAGATATAAAATTTTCATCTGGTGTCTACTCAGACCTATCACTTTGTTATCTAACAACATTTGCTAATATTGAGCTGATAAACTCTATTCTTGAAAAATAATCGTTTCTATAAATACACAAAATTAAAATTAAAAAAATTGTAATTCCACTAGTTGTAAGTTGTAACACGTGTTTAGCCTTTTTGAGAATCATCTTCAGACTGACGTTAGAATTTTACTTATCGCGTAGACATTGGTTTTAATTCTAATATGAATGACAAAATAAATGATGATAGGGATTTTTCTTTCTCCTGGCTGCGGGGAGATCGTAAGACAGTTACAGTACTAATTAAAATTTTAATTACTTGTACTTGAAGGGAAACATCTTATGGTAAATAGCAGAGAGCCAGTTTAAAATGTCCACAATGTAGGACCAGTTCCTATTTAAAATGTCCTATCGCGAAAATTGTTAATCGTTTTCCGTTACTTAAAAACATGACGTCGAAATAAAAAAAATATTTACACTATTGCACTTTTATTTAAATGGAAATAGTAAAGTTTTCAAGCCTGTCTAGCAAAGAGTTGACAGGAACAGACTTAATCACAATGGAAAGTAGTAAAAACATATCCCCGAAAAATGATTACTATTTATTACTCTTATTAATTTGTTTGTGATTTTTTTGTTAAAAGAAGTATGTATTAGAATTTCCTGTTGCTCTATTTAAAAAAAAAACATACTTTCTAAATTCTACTTTAAATATCAGTCAGAAAAAGTGCGAGAAAATGAACTCTCTGGTACATTTCAAATTTTTTTATAGAATCGTTATATTCAATAAAAATGCAAATTCCCTTCGCATCATTTTCTTAAAAAAAACTTTGTTCTACGACTTTGTGTCAGACATCAAATCTCGATAGCCTACAATAAGCCCTAATCGAGTCACGGCGTAAAGCGAATAAAAGCATTTCTGAAAAACAAGTGTCAACTCTTTGTTAGACAGGTTTGAAAACTTTACTAATTCCATTTAAATAAAAGTGCAATGGTATAAACAAATACTTTGAGAGTGCAATTATTAAGAGAAAAAAAATATGTTTATTTATTTAAACGATTTTCGCGAAATGAGAATGAAACCTACTTATTCGACTTACGGCTATTGTTAATTTTATTTTAAATATGCATATTTAATTCTTTACTATAATAAATAATCGTAGGAATATTTCTATATTATTAATTTTGTTTGAATTTAAAATAAAACGCAAAATATATTATTGCAGCAGTGTCAATGATACGCTTGAAGCTATTCTACCCCTGTTTATTTACCTCCAATGATATTGTTCTATAATAGTTACGCTGACTATTAGGCGGCACTCCTGAAATAATACTAGTTGCATCAAGTGCGCATCAGTTAAGCTGCATATGGGCGGCTTAGTTAGATGGTATACGCTCATAGCTGAAGAATCACTGCCCGCCTATCTACTAATATCAACAAAGTCCCATTGACCAAGAGCTAGCTCTTTGTAATGTATATTAATTCTGTCAAAGTCTACCGAGTGCCTGATTTAATATTAACATTAACGGTTGGCTTCAATGGACAAATAATACTTTTAATCAAGGGTGGGTAAAGATTTTTTTCTCTTATATTACGTAAAATAACAATTTACCGTCGACTCTTGTTCCAATATGGCCACAATTAACTTCGTAAATGAAAAGTGGCCTGATAACACATTTTATTATAAATACCGGAAATATGTGGGCTCAATCAAGAAATAAGATATAAAATAATTTCTCGACGAATTGCTCACATAATATATACTTTGTTCTGTTCTATACACGTTTTTTTTCATTATTATAAATATGGCTCATCTTAGATTAACGGAGGAAAATATTTAAATTATTTTAATTGTTAATTTCGTCACTTTAAAATTGATGCAACTAATTAAAACTCGTTGCTAAAATTCTGAAGCTTTCCTCTTTTAGTCCCAGAGAACCTGTGTGCGTTGTATCTAGCCAACCAATAAGGTCCCGGCTGTTTTCGCATAGTTTTTTAAGCCGTAACACATATTAATACTTTCATACATTTATCAAGTTTTTCAAGAATTTGATAAACAGCTGCCAAATATTATCTTAAATTCAATTTATAAATTCGTATTAAATAAGTAATGCATAGGTACTATATTTGCTACATTTTTCCATATTTGAAAATTTCTCTCACTGCATCACGTAGTAATGTGCTGCCAACAAAACAAAATTCTTTTCATTATTCCATGTCTTGTAAGTAAACTGTAGCAACACAGAAATAAATAATAATATTATTAAAAACACGGAATAATATTTTCCAGCGCGCGCGCGGCAGCACTGATTACGGTCGCCTTCTTGGCGCGGGAAAAAAGTGTAATTTCATTGCTCATTTTAAACGTAATGGTAACATTAAGATTCGTTTAATGTACACTCGTAAGCCGAGAATTACGTTGCGCCTGCCTTAACCATTCCATTTCTCGTTACTATTATTGCGTATTATTATTTTCACCTCGTTCACTTTTCCTAGGCTGCGCTGAGTCGGGAAATATTGCTCCAACCTTGGCAACACTGACATCAAAAGCAAGATATCTATCTTCAATGAATTGTTATAATAAATTGCATTACTTGTTATATTTTCAATTAGACTGCATTGATATTTTTTAGAAATAAACAAATAATAGGGAATAACAAAAGCGTTGCTGTTTATTACTTCACCAGGCCAAATTACATATTTAAATATCAATTTGATCAACTTATTTATTGTAAGAAGTCACTACACAGGCGATCGATCAATGCTCTTGAACTTTCGTCTAATCTGTTTCGCATTCAAGACTTCGAATTCTTGAATAATAAATTTTATTAGACGTATGCGAAACCAGTGTTGATCTAATTGTAATATTGTAGAATTTTAACAAGCCGCTAGAAGGTTAAGAGAGTAAAGGTAAATTAAGATCTGTTCGGCATAGTAATAAATCGACAAAATGGAGTTCACCAATTTATTTGTTATAATAATTTTAAAAGTTGAAACAAGCTATATTAAAAAATGACAATTTTGCCACCTGCACTATTACTATGGCGCCGCAAGACTTCACAATCAAATGGTTCCTTCAGCGCCACAAATTAAACATACGATAATTCTCGATGACGATTATTCCAGATGCACACCAAGTTGTACGAATTTACCAATTCACTTTCTGCCAAATCACAAATACGAAATTCAATACTTGTAGAATATATTAGTATTGAGCGGTTGCTAGGCGACGATTATTACTTTTTTTATCCAGCATAGAAACGTCAACAATATCGCGTTTTCAATTTTTTGTTAAAAGTTGAATGTTCACAGTTGAAAATAGCACAGTTGAACTAACAATTGCAGCTAGAATGCACATTCACGTGGTTAATATGCGCCGTTTGGGAGGAATTGTTGTGACCGCTGAACATACAGATGCACTCGAACTGACGAACGATTCATATTTGATATTAAAATTCCATAAAGCATCCTCAGTCGGTATCTTAAATTATTAAATATAATATATCTCAAACAAGAATTGACAGTTAACATGATTCAGGTTTATGGTATTTGACCCATAATCTACTTGAAAAAGGAGTGGATCCGTAGACAGTATTAAACATTCCGACGGATAGTTAATTGAATTAAAAATAAATGTAAATAATAACAGAAGAAAGGTTTTGAAGTCAGGTTGAAAGTGAGTAAAAAATGACTGAGATTAAATTAAAAATAAAACAATGTTTACTTTATTATGTAAAATGAGCACTAAGCAATTTTTAAAAATTAGCAGCATTATTAAAATAAAACGCCTCAGAGGAACGTTATCTTAACTGTATTAAAAGGTCAAAGCAAAACTGCTTATATGGAAGAGTATACATTTAATAAATATCAAAGGTCAGTTAGTAAGTAACGAGCAAAAACACTTTAACTGGAAAGGTTCTGCAGTGTCATATACAATGCTATAGAAAATAAACGAGTATGGCAATAGAATAACGAGATGTGAGTGATTTTCAATAACAGAATTTTATAAATATACCTATTATGCTAAAACTACCATATCGATGGTTTTTTGGCCAATTGATGTAACCCTCAAAATTGAAATTGTTCAGGAGAGAGTAAAAACTGTTTTTAACAATAACATGATATAGTGAATTGCGTTATGAATATTTGAAATGCACTCCTGCCAATTTTCATGTTTGCATATCCGGGATTGTACGTAGGGAGTGTCAATATAATATCAAGTGGGGAGGGGGGGGGAGGTCAGAGTTATTAATATCTGTACGAGGTGATGTCCCGCGATCCCGTAGGAAACAGTAGCGGACAGCTAGTTTATTTTTAAAACTATAGCCGCTTCCAATTTGGTTCATGTAAATGCCCAATAAGGAAGTTCTAGATTAAGGAAGACTGTTTGTAAGAGTAGTTGCTCTAAGGATTTGTTTGGGAAAATAATAAATGTTATCTTAAAGATTTTTCTACGCTATGTTTACAAGATCAAGCTGGATGTGTGTGTGAAAAAATTATAAAATTATAAACGTCCATGTTGAGGATACAAATAATCAACGTATGAAAGTGTTAATTTGGCAGGTCAATTTCCTGATCACAAAAACGGCAAAAATGAAAATAAAAAAAAGTTTTTCGCAAAATAAAGACTAGCCAATTTAGAAACACTATTCATAAAAGCTTTCTTGTTTGAGATGCAGATGTTTTTTCAAGATAAATCTACAGTAAAAATCTCCCCCGAGCTTATCCATACGCATCCTTAGACGAAATTATAGCAATCATGCTAAATTAAAGTCAATGTTTGAATTTTGGCAAACACTTAATGTATACCGTATTACATACAAGAATCAATTTTCGAAACATATTATAAATACTTATATAAAAGAATTTCGATGATGTTCTCGTAACAACGAAAATGAAAACTGAATTAAATTTTAATTATTAAGTTACTTAGCACTATATGAGTTTCAATGAATATTATATTAAGATTATTCTTTTCTTTCGGTATACATGATTACATATTTACATAATGATTGTCGCTTAAATATGAATTAATGAAATTTCATTTATGTCTAAAATTCTTATCTCCTATATATATATATATATATATATACATATATATATATATAAATGAAGATTTGTATGTTTGTTTGTCCTCTATGCATTCCTGTGCACACTCGTGAAGGTTTCTGAAGAAAAACAATAAAATCTAAAATGCAAAAAAAAAAAAAAAAAATCAAATACGTACTACTAGCGAAATCTCTGAACCAGACGGAAAAGCAAAAGAATATTGTATATCCAAATAAGAGGTCTGCACGGGCCCGGGTTTGGTCCACGGACCCTTACCGGGTCATGACTCATAGTAGTTTTATATTTTATTTCATAGTTTTCATAACTTAAATGTGCTATGAATATCTTTGGAAATACGGAAACAATAACATAACATAAGTATATTGTTTGAAAATATAAATGAATTACTATATTAAAAAATAAATCGTGCTTTTTTCGGGTTGAGAAAAATAAATTTGAGCTTCGGGTTGGGTTCGGGTAACAAGTGTGACATTGAGACTCGGGCACGGGCCGGGTCGGGATTGAAGATGGTGGGTTCGGTCCGTGTAATTTTATGAAATTTTGGCCCTTGCAGACCTCTTATCCAAAAGCACTTCAATAAACAGAATTAAAACACAAACTCTTTCTTTCTTTGAGTGGCATTGCAACGCATGCCGGGTACTAGTATATTATAAAAGAAAAGAGTTCATCTTTCGAAAATGATTTTCTGATAACTCAGCCCTAGGCATACAGAATATGTGAAGAGATTGTTGACCGAGTATATCACGGAATTATGATTTCCCATACCAATTATTATATTCTGCAACAGTAGTTTAATATAGCCGGTTCAGTGAGTTTAAAATAGAAATGATTTTTAGACAAATAAATAGATCAGTGTTTACTCATTAAACGTAGATTAACTGTGTGACTTTTTTGTTAAAAAAATTATAAAGATTTTAATATAAAAATGAATTATTAAGATTTCACTCGCTGTTATTATTCATTATTAACACTTCACCAGGAAAAAAGATCGGCATAAAATTTTTTTTTTTTATAGAAATACACTGAAACAATGATCAAAAAATAATTTTCAACATATCCGCTCCCAACGGGAAGCATATGACCTACTAATGGAGGTATCTCAACAGAGGTTTTCTATGAGAACTGCTTGTCACTCAGTTGCTCAACCTCTCTTTTTTCGAACAGAGTAGGTATATAAGGATAGGGCTAGGACAGGGCTAGTGGTTAGGAAATCACTCTCGCTACGTCCCGTTTTTGAGGATCGGATGGATGGGAGGGAGTTTTTTTAGATATCACAAACATTCATGACTACAAACCGAGATCCATAAATCGATTGAAAGATCAATTTATGAAACTGTCCGCACCAGGAAGAGGACTCGAGACATCCGCTGCCGTAGCCAACTACGCTACCAACTGCGCCACGGACGCTGACAAAAAACAAATACCAAATATATTTATTTGGAATTTCAAATCGGGATCACGAATGTTAAATTGAAAAAAGTGGTCAAAGAATCAAACACGAGGCTTTCTGATGGCTAAGTGAACGTTTTATTGATAGGCTACAGAAACAAACTCAACTATTGCAAATGTGCTGTTACAGCCAATATGAACGGGCAACAATGGTTTCTGCCTATTGTAGTTTTTCATTCCGCATATAAAATGGGTGTATATCATCGGCGCGCGGTGGACTTATCACTATCTCTATCACAAAATCTAATTTGGGTATGTGCAAGAAGGATATAAGAGCATGCGCCGCATGCCCTTGCATCTCGCTTGCACCTTCGCTTTTCATGTGATTGAGCGAGAAAGAGATAAAGCCACCGCACGCGCCTGAACCGGCCCGAGCTCTAGTCTTAATACCACACTTGTTACTCCAGCCCTACCCGAAGCCTAAATTTATATATCTCGGCCCAAAAAAACCTGATTTAAAAAAAATACAGTAGCATAAAATTGATTAACGTACCTACCCAACTTTTTCACACGTAGAAAAATTTATTATTTCACGGAATAATTTCCACACATCACCACAGTCACCACTTTTCAACATTTTCTTTATATCGTTGAAACTCATTTCTAACAGATCTTTTTTATTTTCTTATTTTTTGGCACAAGGAACAGTCGACTATCTAAAACGAATAGAAAGCAGATACTGAATAATATCACCCTTTATTCATTTACAAACTATTTAAATTTACTATCGGTGTTGATTAAACGAACAAAGCATTGTTTCACCGATCAATAACACTTTTATGAGCTCAGTTTCAGGTTACCAAAATATAAAATGATGTCTCCATACTTATCAAATAAAAGACCCTATTGTGTCCAATGCTATTCGAAACGTAAAAAATTATTTTTTTAATTGCCCTTTTTGTTATCAACAGTATTTAGTTATAAAGAATACTCATGATCCGAACATAGTCCGAAATATTTTTCAGAAGAATAAATCCCTTACCCAGGCGCGGCCCGAGCCCGAATATCAATTTTCTATACCCGCCCGAACCCGGCCCACGGGCCAGGCCTGGGCCCGTGCAGACCTCTAATATATATTATCACAAAACAAAATGCCCATAAGTCAAGACCATTTTATTTTTAAAATTTTGTTGATTTTGGAATGTTTGTTTGGAAAAAGTGAAGTCTCTTGTAGATATAGAGAGAGAATAAACAACTTGTGATATAAATTGTCATACTAGAATTGGTATGAACCAAGTCATTTTAACCTGTTCTATAGAAAATCTGGTTTTAGTGTTGAGATGTTGTATTTTGTTATAAATATTAGCCAAATCGACAATCCAATCGAATGAGTTCAACTAATTTTAATATAGTCTTATATACGGAATACAAAATTTCAACATTAATACCAGATTTTATTCGTAAATGTAGAAATGAATAGGTTTTAACCAATTATTGTACAACGAAAAATTAACAAAGATAATAACATCATACTTACATTGTTCAATAAATTAAAGACCCAATTTTAATGATGTATTTGTCTTCGCCAGCGTTGAGTCGGGGTCCGTTTTGAAGTGACTGATTCCTACCCTTCACGAAAATGACTAAAATGTGCATTTAATCTCACCCTTTACTCTTAACCCTATAACCTAAAGGAAAGGGGGTAGATGGGGGTCCCATATTTAATTAAGGCTGGTAATCCAATACAAGCCTACCCTCCGGCGTTACTCGGCATTTCCGTGTCCGTAATCCACCCTGAGAACTTTTTATCCGAACAAATTTATATTTCGAAAAGTTTGCGCCGTAGACCTTTTTAAAAATCGCAGTTTTTAGGCATTCAAAAAGAGGTATCCACCCGAGTAAACAGATTTATGAAATTTTAAACAATTTCGCTTTTGGGGTGCTAACTGAAATGTACTCAAATAAATTCATATTATATTTTTAACTGTTGAAAATCACCATTTTTATGGTACGCACTAAAAGTTAAGCGAATTTTTACTGAATGATATGGGTTATTATTTTATTTTGTATATGAAAAAATCTCCTTATTAATCATTTTAATACTGTACGTGACATGGAAAATTACACTTTTAAACGTTTTTATGCATTTAATTGCTTTATGAAAAACCAAAGTAAAAAGTGTATGAAGCATAAATATCACTCGATAAAAATAAATTTTAAGACGGCAACACAAGTCGGGTCAATTGGTGCAGTGGTCAACTTCGTTGGATACGGTTGCGGATGTCTCGGGTTCAAGTCGTGGTATGGACAATTCCGAAAATTGATTTTTCAATCGATTTATATACTTATGTTCGTAGGTGTTATGTTTGTGATCTCGAAAATTCTCTCACCCATCTCATCCTAAAAACGAAAAGTAGCGAGAGCGATTGGTTAACCACTATTTCTGTCTAAGCCCTATCATTCAACCCCTTCCCTCTTCGATAAAGCAGTTCTAGTACAAAAACTTTTGTTGAGCCCCCTCCATATGGACCATGGCTCATGTATAAAAAATGGATAATAAAACATTTGCGTTTCTATTTCTAATTCTAAATAAAAAATGTATAAATCGATATTTAAGTAAGGTAGCACGAAGCAAAGCATTTAATCCTCTTGCAGAACTAAACGCATAACTCTTTTTACTGTAATATAGTGGAATTCTATCAAGTCAAAAATAATATGATACAATAGAATATGATAGAATTTACTGTTTAAATATGATGTCTTTCCACCAAGAATTAACAGATAACACGTAAAAAGTGACACAATTTATGTTAATTAATTTTTTATATAAAATAAACTAAGCTTCATAGTATTCTGGGTTAATAAACAGTTATGTAGGTACCTTTCAAAAAAACTGTTACATAATAGAAAACTTTCTACCCTTTCCATTAGTCAGAATATAGAATTGGTGTCAGCAAATAAAAGCATTGACTTCAAAATGATTTCTAAAGCTTTGGTCAAGTTTACCCTGAATCCAAAAATACCCTCAACTGTCCCTCTCATCATTGGCTGAGGAATCTTATTGTTTGACGAAAATTATTTGTCTTAATGAAATGTTTGATTTCAGTTTTCAGGAAATTGATTCGACAGCTTCCATTGTCGGATGTTCAGAAGCGGCGGTGCTTGGGAAAAGTTTTGAGAAGTAGGAAATTAAGATTTCAAAGTAAAAGCGAAAGCTCTCGTGAAAAATGGTGTAATTAATTCATTGGAGATTAACACTGGACATTGGATTCTATTTATAAATCAATAAATATATTAAAAACGTAATTTAAATTTTGCTTGTGAGAATTGATTTTCCTTTTTCAGACATCTTTTGGATGTTCCTGACCGAAAAAGGCTTCACTCCCGATTTCCCTTGTGCTTAGTGTCAATGTTAATTACCCTTTTAATATTTACATGAGTTATTTTAATGGTTTGCAACTTTATTGTCAAATTTTTCTATTTGCTATTTCTGTTAATTTATGTATATAATTTTTTTTAAGCTCATTATATTTTTCTCACATAACTGAGTTTAATATGGCCTAATTATTGATATCAGACTATTAGTTATTGATTTGTAAGAGGTCCTTTTAATTGTAGACTATTGAATTTTCTTTATACAAATAATTTGTTTGATTGTTTGCAACTTCTAGTCAAAGTTTTTAAACCAATTGTTTGATATACCTTTAGAATATTAACACTCAATTTCATATAAATAGGCTTGTGAAGATTTAGAAGTAGTACAAAACGAATTGTATTTTGTTTACAAATATATTGCATTTCCAGCAAGAATTGTCAGTTAAAATATTATAAGTGATCTACAAATCAGTTGAGCCGGCAGACGTTGATAATAATGTTTTCTTTGATGGATATTTGTTTACCTTAGTATTAATGTATCAATTTTAATGCAAGGAGTTAATTGATGCTAAAATACTCAAATTTTTTTGTGCAATAGGAAATACAAAATATATAATATTGTTTCTTCGAAAACATTGCACTGTGTATTTCATTAAAATTAGTGCTTAGTATTATTGTAAGGAGGTTATTAATTATTATTCTGTTTCCATACATGCAGATTTTTACATGTATTTTGTGCTATATAGTAGAGATAATTAAAAAAGTCTTTTCCAGTTAAAATTTCATCAAACTAGACGAAAGTTCTGATTATATGAAGTACAGTCTATACCTTTTCACTTAACTAATATGATCCAATTAATATAATAGTTTACTAAATATGTATATTCATACATAAACAGATATGCCTCGAAAAAAAAGCGTTGACTAAATTAAATTAGTACTGAATAATTGCGGAAAAAATGAAGACTTTTGATAAAACATAACTATTTTCGTGATCAACAGTAGTAATTAAAATGCAACACATGTATTTTAGATTTTTTCAAACTCATACTAAACACAACACGTGTAAAAAATACCGTAAACTGTGCGCGTAAAATAACTGTAATATAATACAGAGATTGTTTTCATGCGGTTGGCGCACCATCTGTTATGGACATATTGTGGAAAGCTTGTCGCTACAGAATGTACAAAACTTGTAAAAAGCTCTCGCACCTCTACGCCAGTCTTTGTTGGCGTAGCACGTCGTAGATTTTCGCAGCGTGTCGTAACTAGTGGTGCACTCAAACTTTATATGTTTGCAGGAAAATGCACTAAACGATGAATGGTATTGATGTTTGTGCGAGGTATTGTTTTAAAGGTTGTGTAAAGTCTTTTGTGTGAACCTTGTTGAATGCTATCGTTTCATTGGATGTTTGCCAGTGCTTCAAACAATGTAAGCGATCTTTCTATAGATTCTATCCTCGTAAAGCTGTCAATAGACGAGCTTTAATTTTAAAATATATCAAGCAAGCTTGAATTAATACTGTATTCATTTAATATTTCTAAGATCTAAGATCGTCTAAGATCGCCATTTTAGCTTATTCTAGCAATTCTATTATTTGCGGTATGCATAATAATACACTTTTAAGGTGTTGTACACAATTTATTTTGTACTATTTCCACATATTTATAATGATCAGTTGATAATGCTTGCGATAAGCAAAACCAATCCTGATCATTATAAACATGTGGAAGTAGTACAAAACCAATTGTGTTTCAACTTTAATGAATTTAATATGGTGTGACAAGCTGCATAATCTAACTTATTGTATAAGCAAATGTGATATGGAAAGGGACGCTTTTTGATATTGAAATATTAAGAAAACGGAAAACATATTTTACTTGAATGCAAATTTTTCACCCATTTTTAATTTAAAATATTTTTTTTAGCTTTAGCGTATTAATCAAATAAAACGTAATTATTTAAATCACATGAAAGATCATGATTTGTTTGTATTTTTCTCTGTTATTAATGCATCGAATTTCCATCATTTAAAAATTGAAAACGTAACTGAATCTCACTGAAGAACTTGACAAATTACATATAATGCGAAATACGCCATACGAATTTAATATATCTGATGTAAGCTAATCTTTAACGAAATTGAAATAGTGAATTTCAGTGGGAAACGATGTATTTATATTCTATAGTGCCAGTTTTGTTTATGGATACATATGGCTTATATTCCATACTAAATTGACTATTTCTACTATAGAGTACAGAATACTTAAGTAGAAATCTGTATGTTTGTATGTCTTTCGGTCACAACAACTTCTCCCAAACAACGTACACCAGCGACGTGAAATGTTCACACGTCATTCTGGCTGCAATTGTTAGTTCAACTCTCAACATTTAACTTTAACCTAAAAATGAAAACGCGATATTTTTGACGTTTCAATGCGGGATGAAAAAAGCAATAATAATAGTCGCCTAGCAACAGCTCAATACTAATATATTCTGCAAGTGACAGTTGAGATAGTAACGCAAACGCTGATATTTGTGTAAAATATTGAGTTTCATGTTAGTGATTTGGTAAATTCGTAAAACTTGGCGTGCATCTGCAATCGTCATCGAGAATAAGCGTATGTTGTGTTGCTGCAGGGGCGATTATTAAATGCAGATCAACAAACTGTCTATCGAGAAGTTCTGCGGCGTCATAACAAGAGTGCAGGTGGCAAAATTGTCATATTTTATTATAGCTGGTTTCCACTTTAAACTTTATTATTAATTGGTAGACTATATTTTATGGGTAGCTAACCAACGTCTACATTTAACAAACCAATATAAGAGTCCTCTATCTCGGGCGAAGCCTAGTAAAAAATACTGGTATCTTTATAAAATGTGAAAAAGTTACGTCTTATGTTACTTACTACCTCACTTCAAAGCTACCAACCCTAACCAGAGTCTAATCTTCTTCTTCTGACATAAAAACAGCCAGAATTGGTAATGTTTTCAAGCTTTATTCCCTTTGTTATAATTGTAGACAAATATGAATTGTACCTGTTTATCTTCATTTAAAAAATGCTTCAACATAAGTTAGCGTGTTTTATTCTATATTGTAAATATAGTTTCAATTAAAAAACGGATGGTGTATGGGGAAGAAAAACCTCATTGTATTTTTTAAAATATATTGTATCTATTTAGATAAAGGACAAAGTCACTCACCTGCTTCTTACTCCAAGTATCGCCCTGACACCGATGAACTTGACTTTCTGCTTTGACTGGCCAACAAGAAACACCACGTCAAACAGCGCCGCATTGTGCATGGTATTGGATTCCGAATTGAGGAAAACTCTAGTGAAGTCTTTGGCGAGTTGGTCATAGTCCTCGAACTGGTCACGGACTGAATCCAGCAGCGGCGATGAAGGCCGCATATGGCCGATGGGACGCCAAGAACCTGAATGGAGAAAATGAACGTATGATTTAAAATACTATGTTGTTCTATAAGATTTTATCATATGGCAGAATTAGAATGCAACACTTAAAGTGAATGCTGTATAAGAGTGAGTTTTAGAGAAGTTAATTTAATTCATTGTCAGTGAATAGATATGTAATCGACACAATTTTGTTTAAATAATCACTTAGTCTTTATTTTATTTCGAGTGATTTACACTATGATACTGTATGAAAATGAAAATTAATCAAAATCTTAATTGAAACATAACGATTATTTGGATTATTGAGATTTTGTACACTTCCATGTATTTTGTCACTAATGACCCGGGTTTCGCCTTTCGGCATCTTCAGGCATTCGAGCACACGAATGGACTCGAACTGACAAATTCCATCAAGCACCCTCAGTCGATGTCTTAAATTATATGAAACATAATGAATTAAAGACAGAATTTTAATCAATAATTGCTCGCGATGAATCACTTTTTAAAATATCCTAATTTAATCCTACGAAACATTGATTTTTGTTCGGGGTTGCGATTTATTACTGGGCGGATTTTTTTACCATGTCCGTTCTCAACGTGGAGCATATGCCGTTCTAATAAAGGTATCTCATAGACGTTTTCTACGAGAATTGATTGTTACTCAGTTACTCAACCTCTATTTTTATGAAGAGAGTCGGGATAGAAGAATCAGACTAGGACAGGTCTAGTGGTAAGCTAATCGCTCTCGGTAAGTTCCGTTTTTTAGGATCGGGTGGGTGTGGAGGAATTTTGGACACCGCGAACATTCATGACTACGAACAAAATTCCATAAATCGATTGAAAAATCAATTCATGAAATATTGTCGGTACCGGGACTTGAGCCCAAGACATCAAGACAACTGTAACCGTAGCCAGCGTCGTAGACCAATGCACCACGGAGCCGATAATTTTGTAATACTAGTACTTTAATATTAAATACCTAAAAACCGATATTAATATATTTTCCAGTTTTCAACCCTTAATGTTCATAACTTGTCATAAATTTCCGTAAATTTATGTGTTATGCCGGTCAAAAGATCCATATCTTCCCAAAAGAACCCATCGTTATACTCGCAACAGTTTTATAATCTGTTATACTGGTTGTATCCCGTTAAACCGAATGTTATAATGTAAACGATTCCCGTGTAAGATTTAAGACATAATGACTAAGAATTAAGTTTCTGTACATTGACGTGTACTGAAAATAATGTTGTATTATTATGCAGCCAAAAGTCAACGCTTTAGAGCGTCCGTTCTCTTCGGTTGCAGGTCATCGGATTAGAATCCCTGGATAGCTAATGCTCGCGTATAGATTTGTGTCAAAAAGTATTGATTGCATTCAAAAGTGAGGTTTATATTCGAACCCAATTTGTCTTCAATTTAGAAAACGCAGCACAGGGATGATAACAAGCTAAATACGAGTAATTTCTTTACTCTATTCATAAATCCTTACCCTCTCATGAAAGAGTAGTTGAGTGATTAAATTGAAACAATTTTAGTTTAACAACTTTGGTTGGAGATGAGCAGCTTAATGGCGGCATGTTTTTTAGCATTTTCGCAAAAAACTGACATTTCACTAAATTCACTATAATTTGTAAACCAATTGACATATCTTAACCAAATTTAATTAAGTGGCTTCCAGATACTTTGCCGCATAAATTAAAACCGTTTAAGCAGTGGCTCTATATTTGTGGATTGCATACTTATGTGGTGTAGTGAAAAAAACTTAAATCTACTAAAAAATCCCTTCTTCTCATATCATCCCTGTCGCAGATGTTACAAGTCACTCCGGGACAGCACACGATTATCATAATGACTCAAGCACCATAAAAAATGCCGTATGACCCATTCAATAAATCACTATGCAAGCTGTAAATAATAATAACCTATAGAGAGAAATAAGTAAACGTGTACCATCTAGGGGTAGTTTTATAAAACTGTGTGATAAAAATATTGTTTATGTTTTGTTAAATAATGCGTTGATGTGTATACCACCATCTCTCGTTGACATTTGAAATCAAACTCGATTATAAATCAGTAATTTTTCAGTAGAATGGAATGTATGACGTAGGACTCATATATGAGTCCGCGGCCATTAACCTGTTAGGAATCTTTATGCTTCACATTTGGAGCAGACGTGGCGTAAAACAAGCTTCGATAACTAGAGATCAACGCACTGTTCATATATAGACGCAACAATACTTAAGTGATTGATTTTTTACTTCTGTTCTTAAAAAATAATTTCAGGTCAAAACTACTGGATGGAAGCGCTAGTATAATAAATTTGCGGCTCATACGGAATACTTTGTAGTTCATTTTGGCAAAGTATCAGCCGTTTTTTCAGTTATATGAACAAAAATCAAGCGAACGCACAGTTTTCCGGCAAGATAATAAACGGGTCGTAAGCTACATGCAAATTTATGCTATCAACCCTACTTGCTTATCCCCGGAGGCTCTACCAAAAGCGCTCGCCGGTCCGGAGAAAGTTCACTTAAAATTCGGACGGCGATTCTAGGGGAAGGCTTAACCCAATTATGCCAAGCGCCCTTTCTATTAAAGTAACATTATGAAAAACGTATTGGTCACTGCGAATCGATAAGGTCCTGAATTACACACAATATTGCTGAGAACAGTTAAATGGGTTGGGTATTCGCGAAAGAATATAAATTGCGTATAAGAAATTTCGTCACAGATATAATTAAAACTTTTTTTTTTTTTGATAGATTCATCGTCTTTTTCTGGTAATTCATTATGTAAATTGAAGGCAGTTTGAGCTATCTGTAATCACATTTAGTTCCCGATCTAGGACAAAAAAGTTGTGTTGAAAAAATCTTACACAGAGAAAAACTATTATTATTTTGAAAAACCATTATTTCAAAAAATATCTCATGAATAGATTTACGAGCATTGATTTCTATTCAGGTATTATTTAAAATTTTATTAACATTTATTAAGCTGATTATTCTCGGTGTACAGAATATTATGTACTCCTGCCAAAGTATTTCAAGAATAGCCGTAAGGAAAGAAGAATGGGTGTTTTCAATAGTTAACTAGACGCTTTGTCAATGTTCCGTTTTCACGATTGGATAGAGAGAGTGGTATAAAAACATCACATTCTTTATACACAAATCCATACAAATATTGATTTACTAAACAGCAATTTCGATTTTACGTTTTTTACCAGAAAGACGACGTTTGTTGATTGTTTGCTTGTGTGAAATGTATGTATCTTTTTAGCTCACTTTATTCAAATTGTTCTAATTGAGGTACCATAAATATCTGAATGAATATATAACATTCTAGAAATTATTTAATTTCAATAAAGAAAAGCGTTGGTTGTCACTGATTGCATGATACAGAAGTAATTTTTAAATTGATTAAATTTTTTCAGATACTACTCTCGTTTTTCCTGATATATCTATTCAATTAAAACGGATTGCATAAAATAACATTTCCGAATAATAAAGAAATTTTACAATTTTATTCCAAAGTTTATTGTGTGAAATATATCAATTAAAAATGAGCCATTCTTGGGCTGGAAATTGATAAGTCATAATCTGAACGCGTGTTACTCTTTATTCTGCCGAAAAGTAAAGTAGCAAAATGTCACCTCTGGAGGTGACAAAGAAGTCACGTGTCTATGGAATAGTTATTCTGAGGTCTTCATGTCACACTACTCTTACACACGTTTTAACAATTTAAAGCGATATCTTCCTTTCAGTTATACCAGCGGAAGTGGAAGTGAGTGACGATTTGTTGCTTATTTTTTATACACACATTTTTTATACATATTCAATTATATTTAGTACACTTTGAGGATAATTAAGGTTCATTAAATGTATTGATAATTAGTTTGACCGTTTATTGAAATACACATAAGTATTTTGTGGCTACTTAACATAGTTGTTGTCATTTTGATAAGAAATTACTATATTTTAAAATATCACGAAACAGAATCTTTTAAAATTTAATATGGAGCAAATAGAGGGTTAGGTAAAAATGACAGAAAAGTTAGGGTCAAGATAAAAAATAAATATCATAGTGCAAAGCTTTTTTAAGGGGACATTTAGACATTAGCACGTAAAAATTTGAGGACGGAAGTAAGTGGTTGAGTTTTTTGTTTTTGTTTTTTATCACTTCAAACATTTTAGTATGAAAATGATGCAATCACAGACAGAAAACTACAACAAAGACAGAATGTTGAAATGAAAATAGTTATTGTAGTAAATTCAACTTTCTCATATGACATAATTCGATTTGTCTTTCTATTTAATTTTTTTTTTGAATGAAGAACGAATTAGAAGAATTAACCACAGTTTTATCTATAGTTGATGTAATGCTTTACAATCAGATATTTTGTCATATAAGGTTTATACAATCTTTTAAAATTGCGTTGACGTGTGATTTAAATATTCAGTAATTTTAATTGCCATAACTTATTTGTTTCGGGACGTACACTGTCTTGAAAAAATGAATTTTCAATATAAAATACAAAAAATATTACCTTTTCAAATAATTAATTTACAATAAGAAATTAAATGAATGCTAAAATAATTTCTATTACCACCACATTTAAGAACCAATAAACTATGCATCAAATTATTAATATTTCATTATTTATTAATTGTTTGTTTTATTGAAAAAAACTACTTTTTTTAATTTTGGCTGAAAATAACTACATTTTTAACAATGGGAATATTTGTAAATTTTTTTTATTTGATTTTAGTGTCTGATAGTGATAACGTATGTTTTATCAAGTAAATTAGTGAAATTCAAACTTTTTATGATAATATTGTATATAAAACCAACATAAAACGTTATGTTGGCTATTTCATAATAAAAGAATATACAGTAAACAACATTAAATATAGTGAAAATATTCAGAGAGTTAGGGTTGTGGCTGCTAAACGAATCAATAGCCTACTAAATATTAAAAAGGTGCGTTTAGCTCCTACCCTTAGAATTCTATGCTAATTTTTTTCAGTTAGAACATGCATTTGAAAATAAACCAAATCTACGTGTGATGTTTTTACCAGAACCTTTTATTTTTTAAGCCCCTAAAACGTTGAATATTTAATGACAAAAAAAATCATTGAATTTTAACCAAGTCTTCTGCAAAAGCTTGAAAAGGGTTGAATGAAAAAAAAACCATTTCTTAATTCACTGATATAAATAAAAATATCACATAGAACATTTTTTTTGAAGTTTGTTTTAAGTTAGCGTCCGTGGCGCAGTTGGTAGCGTCGTTGGCTACGGTTACGAGTGTCTCGAGATTCCCGGTGCGGACGGTTTTGATAAATTGATCTTTTAATCGACTTATGGATTTCTGTTCGTAGTCTGAGTGTTTTTGATTTCTTAAAAACTCCCTCCAACCCATTCAATCCTCACTGGGCGTAGAGAGAGCGATTAGCTAACCACTAGTCCTGTCCTAGCCCTATCCTTCTATACCTAGTCTCGAAAAAAGAGATGTTGAGCAACTGAGTAACAGGCAGTTATCATAGAAAAATTCTGTTGAGATACCTCCATTAGGAGAGCATAAGCTCCACGTTGAGAGCGGACATGGAAAAAATGGTAATATTTGAATTCATGATGACACTGATATTTAATTATAGTATGTGAAGTGGGATTCATTGGGACGGACGGTATAAGAAATTAAACGAAACATTTTTCGCGCTTACTTAACAATATCCATATTTATTTAATTCGTCGTCAAAATTTCTAAAATAAAAACAAACGTTTATTTTTTATGTGTTACGTGGCATAGAAAGAGCTGCATTAAATGATTTAGATATTGGAATATAATTTTCTTTATTAAACAGCTTGACAAAGAAGTGAGTTCCGGCACATTTTTTTCTAAAAAAAAACCCTGGATTCATTGGATAATCAACATGACAATATGAATAATATCGTAGTTGTTATGGAAGAAGAGTCTAACTGAAAAATACTGGTTTTGAGTAATTAGACTTTAAAGTTTTTAAAATGCTTTAACATTGTTTGTACAAAATTGTGTTTAAATAAAAGTATAATTTATAAAAACAAGTGTGTTTTTCCATACGGTAGAGTTCGAAATAAGGAACATTTTTGTAAAACTGAGTAACTCAATATGTAATATTTTAGATTTAGTGTTTTCTTCTAGAACAGTGACGATTTGTAGTATGGGACAAAAGTACTGTATTAAAGAATGGAAGCATACATTTGGTAAATTTGATACTGTTTCTCTCTCTGGTTATTAACCTTCTCGTTTTCATGCTAAAAAAATCCCTTCGGATCTCATGCAGTTACATTTTGTTACCAGGCGCGTGCGGTGGTTTTATCTCTTTCTCGCTCAATCACATGAAAAGTGAAGGTGCAAGCAAGATGCAAGGGCATGCGGTGCATGCCCCTTTATCCTTCTTGTTTATACCCAAATTAGGTTTTGCGATAGAGAACGTGATAAGTTCACCGCACGCCGATGTTTGTTACTTATTGTATTGTTATATAAACGCATATATAAAGCGAAATGACAATTTCGAAAGTGAAATATTGTTTTATGTAGTATTAAGTAATTATTTTACCCCATATTTTGTATGTAAAACCCGAAATACATATCAAACTATGCGAAATTTTCAAAAGAGGCAAGATTCGAAATTTTTCATAGCAGGACACGCTCGAAACGTATCTCGATGCCGTTTGAAACAAAACGGTTACATACGGTACGTCATGCATCTTGGATTGTTACTATACTATACTAATCGTTGCTTAGTTATGAAATACGAATAGAAAACTCTGTTTTATAATGTATTTCCACCGAGAATTTACAATCAACATTGATATATTGATAATATAAGCGAAAGTCGTTGTATAATAAAAAGTCTTTAATAAAAAAAACTAAAGCAGATAAAAAAATTAATTGTAACGGATGTATAAGGTGATAAAATATATTTAGAATATTTGAAGAAGAAGATTGTTAGAAATTTGGATGTTTCGTTATGAATGGAGATATGAAAACAGCTGATTTGTTTGTCAAGATAAAGCAATGTGTAGTAACATAGCAATGTACAAGTTGGTTGTCCTACTTCCACTCGTTATACCACAGCAAATAGCTCTGCTCGCTCGGTATTCATTCAGTCCCACAGAACGTGATTAGCGTCCTTGTGGTTGTGTCCACGAGTGTTTGTGGACAACTTATAACCAACTTGTCGAGCCAAATAGTTTTCTGTTGAACTTGCCAAAGCCGAATTTATATTTCACTTTGTTTTTGTACTATAAATTCACATAAAAAACACAATTAACAATAAAAAAACTGCTAGCCGAAAGCAGCCGTGAAAAATATGTAACTTTACTTTCCGTGTCATTAAATTCTTATATATGAAGTAGTCAATAAATAATAATGATGGAATTTCAAACTGTTAATGTGAGTTTTTGTTTATTTCGCGTAATATCTGAAACTTTGTCACATTAAAAACGATTTGCTGTCAATACGCCGTTCCCGTTGGCAACTTACGTATTTTTATCTCTCCCGTGGGATATTAATAAAGTTTTTAAAATTTTCCAAAATACCCGTTATTGGGCTTGTTTTTGTGAGAGTAGTTTCCCAGCAGCGAGATATTATTTTACGGAACTAAGGTAAAATTTGACGCAGAAAAACTTCTTTACTGTATTAAATTCTCTTTTATATTCGACGGTTTATTTGCGGAAAAACAAGCCAATTACGCTATATCGTTAAAAGTTTATTGTCTGTTTAATATCTTTATTTTACTACTGTATCAACTGCAACTTGTGAAGCACGTGTACACCACAAAGCATCTCTAGGATTAACAATTGTCCCTTCACCGGTTTCTTTGCTTCTTCCTATACCATACCCATAGTACCAGCATTTCTTAATTTCAGCAAATATTCCAGGCTTGCCGGCATATAGCCAACACCATTGAATTTTTTTGAATAAAACACAATTTGTTTGTATTACTTCCACATGTTTATAATAATCAAGACATGTTTCGCTCATCACGAGCATTATCATCTGATAAAAATAAAATCGTAACAGAGCTATTTATATAAAATAAAAAAGAGGGCTACTTATATATCTTTTGGAAGCTCCTGGTTGATCTTCATTCCCCATTTATCATGGTTGTTTTTAGTGTTAATGTTGATAAAATATTTAATATTTCATTATTTGTAAACTGTTCACTAATTTCTTTTAAAAAATTCCCAATCTGTTATTTTGTTTAATGAATATATACGCATTAGTTAAAGGTATTCAATTTTGGTCCTGTGATGGATTTTTAATATGGCTTTATTTTCGATTTCAGATTAGTATGTATTGGTTTGTAAGAGGTTATTAACATTTTAATTGTAGACTATTTAATTTGGTTAATAGATTCGTTGGATTACCTGTAAATCCTTGTCTTAGTTCATGAACCAAATGTTTTATACAATTTGTATTTGTTAACATTCAATTTTATATAAACAGCCCTGTTGTGATTTTATTTTTATCAGTTGATAATGCTCGTTATGAGTGGAAACGGTCCTGATCATTATACACATGTGGAAGTAATACAAACAAATTGTTATTTTATGTTAAAAATATAATGCATTTTCACCAATAATTGACAGTTAACACCTCAAGAGTGGTCATTGTCTTTGGTTGCAATGTCTATTGTTCAAAATTTTTTTTTAATCCATGTCCGCTCCCAATGTGGAGCATATGGTCTCCTTCTGGAGGTATCTTAACAGAATTTTTCTAAGAGAACTGCTTGTTACTCAGTTGCTTAACCTCTCTTTTTTCGAAGAGAGTAGGGATAGAAGGATAGAATTATGACAGAACTAGTGGTTAGCTAATCGCTCTCACTACGCCCCGTGAGGATGGAATATATGGGAGGGAGGACTCAGACTACGAGCAGAAATCCATAAATCGATTGAAAAAGCAATCTATGAAAACCGAAGGACAATTGATTATTTTTGTTGATTAAATTAAATTGATAAGTGTAAAATAGCGTGCAGTGACAATGCTTTCCTTACAACTGATACTACCCCAGCCCCGCACTTTTATCCTGACTCTCTCCAAAAAAGAGAGAGGTCGAATGATCAAATAATGAGGCCATTAAGAAATGATGAATAAATGTGTCTATTCAGAGCGACAGCTGAAGAAAAAACACTCTATTCGATAACTTTCTGTTAAAGAAACAAAAAAAAAAATCATAAAGAAGAGTTTTACTTTCGTTGTGGACTTACGCATAATAGAAAAAAAGAAAATAAAAAACGATTTTTGTTTACAAAATGTGATTACATTAAGACATCCACAAGTGTTCCAGTTCAGAATATTATTGTTTTCCCAGGCAGTAATAACTTGCACAATTTAAATTTTTATTCGTCTTCAACCCTTCATTATTTATGTTACGAAGGTAGAAATAAATATGAAGTACCACATAGTTGCTCACCAGTGTAGGGTGTATGAATTATAAATAACAAGAGCAATTGTAAACAAATATTATATTACAGTAAAAATAGACAGTGTATTTAATTCCATGTGAGTTATGATAATATATATAATGGTGAAAGCCATACTGTGGAGAACCATATTTTCAATGTGGATTAAACGTTTAAAATGTTGCATCAAAACACGAGGAATCATAAATTATTTTAACAAAAACTTAATCTTCCAAACTCCCCTTTATTGTTTCATTTACGTGAGATGAGTTCGTAAAAATAAACATAAATTAACAATCAAAATAATGAAATTTCTAGATTCATACATCATTCCATGATCACCCTGACAAAACCCTTTAATTTAGAATAAGCTGGTAGTTCTTCAAATTCCATTTTTAAAACCCTCCGTTTCACCCATAATGCGTTTGTTTTCCCAAATAGGATTAAGGGTCATTGATAGGATCAATCCAGGTGTCAATGAAGTTTGCAGACTTAGTAATAATAATGTGTAGTAAACGATATTTACTGTCAGTCAGTTTGAGTTCATTCGTGTGCTCGAATGCCTGACGATGGCGAAAAGCGAAACCCGGGTTATTAGTGACGAAATACATGGAAATGTATAAAAACTCAACCATTCAAATCTAATAGTAAAAGCATTGTTATGATGCCGAAATAGCTCTTAACAACAAAACACAATAATGAACTTATTTTTATTCGTTATAACTTTTATTAATTTATTTTATATCAACTATATCAATAACTTTAAGTCGTTTTTCATTTGTCTCATCTTTTTAAATGCATCCGTTCATTTTTGATAGTGAAAGAAACGGTATTGTATAACTTTCCTTATATTCACAACAAGAATTCATCATACATATTAAATGTACTTATGATCATTCTATGTTTTTTTTCGTTGTCCAAAAAATATTATCTCCAAGTTTAGTATAATGAAACTTTTCTTCATTGGACTGCCCGAAAATCCTCAAAATCAATATTTTTATTGCTCACAATATAATGGAATAAACGAAAGCTTTTAAGTTTTATTACACTTTGGAAGAGTATCAAAACTGAACATGAGTGTGTATTATTTATTTTATTATTCGGGAATATTTTATCCACATTGAACTTTTTGTGCTCTCGACCGTTGGAAAGTCGGAAACTTTGTCGATTCAAATTAAGAGAGAGGAAGGAAATTGTCAGGACTTTCGGGAGTGAAAGCGGCATTTTTTCTTTTTTTTGCGCAATAATACATGAACGTTAAAGGGGGGGCAGGAGAGACTGGGCAGTTTTTCTGCCAAATTGGGAGTGGCGATCTAAAGTTCTGATTCTGTTTGAGATGACCCAAACAGGATGGGTTTTGACATGAAAGGTCACTATTTCTCAAACATTTAACCAACGATTGCACTTCATATGTAAAGATTTTTTGATAATGTAAAGTTATATAAAATTGATGCAAAAAAATTCTATCTTTATTTGGTAATATGGTATTGAAGATAACACATTGAGTGCGTAACCATTTCTTTCTTCATTAATTTTTGCAGATTGAAAACTCATTTTATAGAAATTTTTGGAAAACGTTACTATTTATCAATTGCAGTCAATTTATACGAAGAAAAAATTAAAGTGACTCACTCATTCGAATTTAAGAAAAATATATTTCAAAACGAAAATGGAATGGAATGATAAAAAAATATTAGGGATTTTTTGTTTATTATCATATCGTCGTAAAACACTAAATCGAAAAAATGACATATTGAGTTAGATATAAAAATGTTCCTTATTTCAAACTCTACCGTATGGAAGAACACACTTATTTTTATAAATTATAAATTTACTTAAAAACAGTTTTGTACAAACAAACAAAATGAAAAAGATATAGCATTTCAAACATTTGACAAGACTTCAAAGTCCAATTACTCAAAACTAGTATTTTTCAGTTAGTGTTTTCTTCCAGAACAACGAGGATATATTTATTTATTGTAAGGCAAGCAAGACTGTCGAATTAAAAAAAGATTACACGATACAATTAAGTAAATATTTATTGACATGATTCCAGTATTCTAAAAGTTGTGTCTTGTCAAATGGCAGTTGTTTTCCGTTGTCTTATCTTTTTTTCTACCGAAATTAACCTACTGAAACAATGAGGGAAGAGATATAGATTGTCAGCTGAAAGCGTTAAATAGGGGAAAAAATGCCCTTATGAATACTGATTTTAGATTTTCAGTAAGCAAAAGAGTTCAAGTATTATCAGGAATTGCTGTTTGCATTAGTTTATTATTGTAGTATTGTAACCTTTCTGTTATTTAAACTTCATCTTCATTAATATAGCCTTAAGCTCAACCAATTTTATTTTAAAAGTTCAAGCCAGTTGTGGCTATGCTGCATTCGTCATCAGAAATATTTATTAATTTGTATATTTTAAATACGTCGATTAACGAATAAAATTTCTCACAATTTCCAAAAAAATCTTCATTTATTTGTATACAATTTGCAATTCCGTTATTATTTATTATTCGTTTTAATATACTGCAGTGACCACCACTTAATTTAATTGAATCAAAAACACATAAACACGTTCACAAAAACTTCAGAATAAAATACTGTGATTGACACAGATAATATGAATTCGTTGCGATATAATTCATCGTTAAAAATGTAGATAAAACTTCTTTGATATGAGAAAAACAAGGTGAACAGAAAAAAGTTTCTACTTCAGAACATTGAAACATACTTAACATAAATGTATCGAGATAAATTGTAAAGCAAGATCATATAATACTCACTTACTTTCTCAAGTATCAGCTTGAGAACTTGGAATTATTGAGAGAGTAAGAACGAAGGTTGGGTGAACCAACCCAATGATTTATTGAGTGATTTTGTTATCTTTGAATCAAGAAAAGTTTAGAAGCGTAGCTGTCAAAGAAATAAGTGGATAAAGGAAGCACGTCTAAGAAAGGGAGGCTTTTTCGGACAGAGTTTGTTAACTGTTTTGTTCCGTTAATGTTCAGATGGTGGTGTACCCTGAATTTAAATGAGGACTAAGGAACGATTCAACTGTAATAGAGATTCGCTGGAATATTTTTGACGTTTGTGTAATAAAGTTTTTTAAAAATTGCTAAGAACACATTAATGTTAATTATTATTTGAACAAATATCGAAACATATACAGTATTGAATGAATGCATTGAATTTTTATTAATTCAAATATATTTATAATTAAATAGCACAGTTTTTAGCTAAATGTGTATCTACAAAGTAACCAACAAACATATTGAAAATATTAAACTATTTGGTTGTAGAACAATTATGTAATTATAGTTTATGGTTATTCCAGCATTACGTCAAAAATATCAATTTTGATGATTACATGATGCAATTTTTTTTACCATGTACGCTTCCAACGTTGAGCGTGTGGTCTCCAAATGGAGGTATCTCAAAAGAAATTTTTCTAAAAAACCGACTTGTCACTCAGTTTTTCAACCTTTATTTTTCAAAGAGAGTTGGAATAGAATGATAGGGCTAAGGCAGGAATAGTGGCAAACTAGTTTATCTAGCTACACCAAATATTTAGGACCGGATCACAAACATCCATTCCTAAGGACAGAAGTACATAAATCGATTTATAAATCTTTCCATTCTAGCATTTGAACCCGATACATTCACAACCAAAGCCAATGACGTTGATCTCTGCATCACGGATCGGACAGATGTAAAAATAGTTATCAATTATACTGTGATAATTATTGTCGAACTATAATACTTTTTGCTTTTTTAACATTTTTCAATTAGTTCTGAAGATGATTTTTGAGTGGATTAAACCAGCTAATAATCAATTAAATATATATTTGTTGTATAAAGTATAAAAAATTTGGTTAAAATTATTCAAGTTTTAGTTAGAAATAATTTAAGACATCGACTGAGGGTGCTTGATGGAATTTCAATATCAAATTTGGATTATTGAGATTTTGTACATGGAAGTGTACAAAATCTCAATAATCCAAATTTAGTTAGAAATATTTTATCTTGGGGTCTTAAAATACTTCAAATTTCTCATATAACGGTCAATAGTTAATCAAGCTCACCTCTTCGATATGGCTTCGGAATCTGTCCGGTTTCAGCATGGTTGGCAAGATTAGCTACGATATCTTCCAGCATCTGACTACGAGTCCTCTCCTGCATCCTGGCGAATTTCGGAGCCGAATAGCTGGCTCGTTCTCCATTCACTATTTTCGTAAGCAGCCACTCTCTATGGAATAAGAAATTATTTTTAATCTGTATTCATAACGTGTTGAAAAAGTATTGTGATGCCAAATAAATCTTATAATAAGACATCATGTAATAATTAAATAAGCATGTTTTACATTTAAAACAAATCCAGGGATTCAAAATATTCAGCAATATATATAAAATTCGAATATCGGATGTTGAAGCATTATATTATTAGAATATCACTTTTTGGTGGAAAGGAAAAGAAAAGAAGTGAAAACGGTTCTGGTCATCATAAGTATCCCTACCGTTTAGGCTAAAATCACTAACCCTGAAAAGGGAAATTTTGAGTTGACTATGCCACCCGAAGTGTAAAATTATGTTTTTCTCTGATGCTAAAGTCGCCACAGTACATTAATTCGTAAAGTGTTCCTTAAATTCGAATTATTTGTTTTTTACTAAGCGAATCACTGGAGCCTCTTTAAAAACCTACTTGATGTGTTTGTTGGCATCAAAAAGTAAAAGAAACTTGAAGAACTTATTCAAAAAACATGATAAAATTACGCAATGTAGATAAAACTGTTAAAAAAATTGTAATATAATTTTTTCTTCATTTCCAAACTTTAAAATTGCCATCAAATCTCAAAATGGTGGTTTTAGTATTGCAGACTTTTGCTTGAACGGTGACGGTATGATGTCTAGATTTTATCATGTAAATTCTTTGTTTTGTAATATGTCTGACAAGACTTATCAATAATTGTTATCGCATATTAATTGCCAGCACGTGTCTTGAGTGTTTTTTTTTTTGTTAATCCAATAGATATTAATTTTAGTATAGATCTTTAGGAATTCAGTTTCACGTAGACAGAATCTTGGTTCTTTCTTATGATTGTCTATTTATACAGTCGTCGGCCGTACGTTTTCTGCCTTAGTCATCACTTGTATTGATGACTTGCTCTTTCAAGGCGTTCACCTTTATCATTACGAATGCAGAATTGGCGTCGTCTATATTGATCATTGCTTGAATTTGCTGACTGCATTTGCATTGACGTTGATCTTTATAAATATTATGTTTGATAAATGAGTCGCCGAATAGCTGAGCACACTCCAGAAGGTTTTTAGAGTTTTGAGTAAATCACGAAAAACTGTTATGGGGAGTATGATAGTATTTGTGTCTTCTGGTGTATAACTAAAAGTAAAATATTTTTTTATACTGCGTTTTCTCGGAGCGCGTCGACCGTGTAAAACGAAGACCGAGATCGTGTAAAAAACGATGTTTTTAAGTTTGTAAAAATGTTTAATTTCGAATAGGGAACGAAATAGGAAGAATTTTTAGACTTGTAACTAAAAAAATTGATAGATCTATCGATAGAGCACATATACATACGTACATTAAAAACTTACTTTTTTGAAAAATCGTCACGAGCGTGCTTAGTGACTCAGTGACTCAAACATTATTTGTAAATTTGTATAGCCTATATCAATGGTTCTTAATCTTTTTTTCACAATAAAAATGGCGGTGCACTAAAATCAAACGGGTAAAAAACAAAGAAAAATATGCGAACATAAACTTTATTATAAATTTAACTGATTATACAACAGTAATACAGCAAAATAATAGTTAAAGAAAAGATATACATATGTATAGTGTATATATATGGAAAAACTAAAATTAACCCTAAAAAATGGAGATTATTTGATGTGAAACCTGAGCTTGTCGGTTTTTGCAGATTTCAGAAATATTAGATCGATTATTTGATATAGCTACCCTCAATTCTTTGTCTAACTTCTTAAGTGTTTCTCGTTTTTTCGTTTTAATATTAGTTATTCTTGAGAAACCGAGCTCACACAAATATGATGTTGAAAACTATAGCAAGATTTTCAGTGCCCTCATGCAGAGTGCTGGGTATTCATCTTAGACAGAAATCCGAAATTCCCCCATAGTTACCTGAAAAAATTCAATTTTTAGATTACGATTCGTTCATATGGTGGAGCATTTTTTCGGTTTTCAACATATTGCAAATTTTTTAGTCATTTACCATATTTCCGCGATGCACTTGCAACAAGATTATGGTGCACCAAATGCACCGCAGTGCACCGGTTAAGAGCCACTGGTCTATATTGATGACTCACCACAGATTAATACTACGAACGAATAAGATTCGAATATCAAAAAAGAGCTGAATATATTCGAATATTCGACTCCCTAATCACAATCGAAATCATTACTATGATTATTGTCACGTGTATCAAATTTTTTCGTCGTTTCAAAGCAAATAGCAATAACGAACAGGCATAAATATGACGTAGCGTATTTATTATTAAAAGATCCCGTGCGTAAGGAAATATATTTTTCATTCAAGTTGTATCCAAGTATAAAGATTTTTTATATCATACTTTTCATATACATATTTTTCCATTGACTTCCTTGTCAACGTTTCTTTTCCTTTGAGAGCTTTTTTCATCTTTCATTTTCCGATTTCCATCATATATGTAATATACCATATTTATAATCAATTAGGAACGTTCAATGAAAATACGTAAGGCAGATGGTGCTTCTTTATTTATTTGTATGTCTTCAATAAAAACTAAAACTATTGATTGCTGTGTAGTTTTAGATTTATAATAATAAAACATATAAGAATATCAATTTTAATTAGTAATTAATTATAATTAGTAACACACAATGGGTCCTATTTTCGAAACCAAATTTAATCCACTCGTTTTAAACGAATAACTTGTGAAAATTCATTACTTATTTCAAATCCAAATTAACAATTCCGTTTTTTCACTGGTTGGTTTTCCTAATTCCAACCGTTATGTGTAGCAGCGGCGTATTCCACTGGTTGTGTAATTAAATTTGACGAGTTTTTTGTCTCCTTAGGGAGTCTCTTCAGATTAAATACTTAATTATTAATTTCTCAAAGAGACTGAACACTTGTAACATCGAGTTGTACAGCTTGTAGAATAAAAAAATATATAAATTTTAATGAACTTAAAATATTTTTTTTATGTAAGATATAAATGTTTTTTTCTCTTACAATTTACAATGATTATTTACTCACATAACTAGAACAGATGTTGCTTTGTGATCTCTTGAAGAGATTTCGAAATGAAAAGATTTTTATTATCTACCTGAACATAGGGCCCTTATCGAAGACACTCTGTTCCCAAAGGTAAGGCTTGTACGCCCCTACTTCATCTCTGGTGACAACTGACACTTCGTATCTTGTAGGGCGCCGTTTAATCCTCGCTGATACGCGAACTGCCAAAAACAAAGAAAAACAAAACATCAATATTACTTTATTCTTTTATGCTTTATTCCTTTATACACGAAAATAATTAAAACATAAAGCAGTTTTTAAAATGTGTTTTCTTTTGCTGGATCTGTAGCCGAGTGGTCAATGCTTCGGTTGTACTGTCAAGTATATGAATCTCTGAATGCACATTTTAATAAACCGTTTTTTCAATTGATTTAGATATTTTTGGGCGAAGCATGCATGCCTGTAATGATTTATTACCTATTTTCTATGGATTCGGCGGTAACTTTGTGGAAGTTCATTTTTAATATAAAATTAAAATTGATAACTTAGTTATTCCACTTCGTTTATCACTAACATGACGCGTTTCGCCTCTTTAAGAAGCATCTTCAGACTAACCGTATCGCAAGGTTATTTATTTCTAAGGTAAACGATGATTCTTATTCTTAAAAGGGTGGGGGTGGGTTTTATTACATTCTACTGGACGTGTGGAGGGGGGTAAGGTATAAACACTGTTACACTATAAACAAATCAATTACTGGCACCTGGATGTGAAAAATGCACATTTTAATATTAATTTAATAATTTTATCTCCCCACCATCTCCCCACATACCATCTTTTCCTAAAAAAGATGGCTAGAGAGAGCGTTTCGTGACATACTTGTATTTTTCTGATTCTATTATTCTTTTATTACTCTCTCCGAGACGAGAGGTTAAGCGAACTACTCACAACTATTTCTGCTTAATAACTCCGGTTCCATTTAGTTTCATAAATATGCGCTAAATTACGAGTGGTCATATTTGATATAAATACGTGGTTTAGATTTTCGGCAAGTCTCAACATTTTATATTACACTAAGCCGACTTTGCGCGGGATAGAGGGCGTTAACATTTGTTCATTTAGACGTTGTCGCTATTATCAGTTGTTTTGGTGTTAAATAATTAATGTTGAAAGGTGAAAATGTCACTGTGGACCGCACCTAATGTAACACACACAAAATATAGTCCATCAATTAAAAATAATGTTAAAAAATTAAACTTAAAAATATCACCGTGGACCGTATCTCATGAAAACCCCATAAAATATAGTCCATTAATTAGTAATAATGTTAAAAGTTAAAAGATGAAAGTTGAAAATATTACCGTGGTGTACAGATCATGTAACATCCACAAAATTAGTCAATAAAATAGATACAGTTGAGCATGGCAACAAAATGTGCAAATTTTACGTAGCTACTGTTAACAGTTTGGGAGGAGTTTTTGTGACAGACGTACAGACTTATACATGTATTTTTTTGTAACAGTTCACCAGCTGGGAAAACGTATAGAAATAAAAATGATGGAGTTTATACATACATATTTTTCAAATGTACAAAGCAATAATTATTGATTCAAGTTGAAAATGTATACATTTGTTTGTGTAATTATTTGTATTGTACAATTATTTTGTCCTTTCTTCTAATGCATTATTAATTTGTTAAATTTTGCAAATAATGTGTCATTGAAATTCTTTTGCACTCGATTTTGTTATTGTCGAAAAATAAATGAAAAATAACACCTTTGTGGATTAACTGAATTTAGCTTGATTGGTAAGGTAAAAATGTTCTAAAAAAATAAGCACGCTTTTGAAATGAACGAGAAAATGAAAACAGACCGACATATTTTGAATGCACAAAAGAAAAAACAAAAGGGAATAAATGACAATCATTCAAAAAACAAAAGAAAGTTATCATACCGAATATTACAAAGGCGGGGGCGGGCCCCCAAAAAATGTGAACGCGGGGCGATGAGGGGTGTCGCGATTCATAAACAAACGAAGTGAATAGAATAAAGTCTCCCGTTTGTTTTTGTACGAGCCAAACATTAATTGAAAACTCATAACGTTGCGGAGGAGGTTATTAAAATTATTTGTCAAAAGAATGGGGGATGGTCTCACCTGAGATATTGCGAATTAAAAATTCATATAGACTTAGAAATTTGATTAGATTCTAGGATAAATAGAGACGAGTTTTAAACAAGTACCGCATTGAAAGTAATCGTTTATAACTACTTAATAATTAGAAAACTTAATATTTTCTTATTAATAATCTACAAATTTAATTAACAACTTAACAATCATTTAGCCGCAGTTCAATATGGCAATCAGTACTAAGTTAAGATAAATCATGATCATACTGGTAAAAAGATATAATTATGTGTTTCTTAAGCCGGGGTGTGAGAGAAGTTTCTAACATTTAAATGTGTACTGTAAAATGTATGCTGTATAATTATTTAGACTTTTTTCTGGTTCATGGTGCAGTTGTCAATGTCGTTGGCTTTGGTTGCGAATTTTACGTGTTCATGAATTGATTTTTCAATCAATTTATGGACTTTTTGTCGAAGGCATGAATGTTTGTGATGTCTATAATGAGCGATTAGTTAACCACTAGTCCTGTTCAAGCGCTACGTTTTTATTCCTACTGTCTTCGAAAAACAGATGCGCAATCGAGTAACAAACAATTTTTGTAGACAAATTCTGTTCGGCTAAACTCCATTAGGAGTTCATATGCGTCACGTTGGAAGCGAATATTTTTAAGATAATTTTATCAATTGGAAAACTCGTGGAATGTTTTTAGTTTCCCGGAATATGAATGATTTATGTATGGTGTGACCATGTCACCAGACTAGGTCAGCTTGTGTGGGTCGTTTTGTATAGCATTATGGAAAATCGCAACGCGATCATGTTCATATAGATGCACAGAGGCGGAATATGTGTAAGGTATATTATCGTTTTTACACTTCCATTGATTTTGCCATATACGACCCGAGATTCGTCTTTTGGGATCTTCAGTCATTCAAGAACACGAATGATCTCGACATGATAGTTAGTAAACAGATAGTTTTGTTTATATATATTTATTTACAAAATACAATTAAAGACATATTTGATGTGAATTTATTTCGATACTGATTTAATATTAGTGACAAACAATCTGCATTGTGAAATATATACATTCACAAAACTACTATAATTACAAAATAATTCGTTTTTGCAATTACAGGTGGCGAAAAAGTCAATTATCATTAAAAGATTATTAGGAAAATGATCCTAGTACAGAAATGTATGTGCTGATCTTATTGGTATGATAAATTTAATATCACATGTCATATTTTTGTAAGATTTTTCGGTAATTAAATTGTTTTAAGATGCTGGAAAAATTATGGTTGTAGGGATACATGACGCTATGGATTTGCAAAATGTGATATCAGAGAGAATGTTTTGTCTTCGGTCAGCGAAAATTATGATTGTCAAGAGAAAAAGTTTTCATAAAATAACACTTTTGTCAAGTCATCATTTCACATAACAGCAGTTACAAAATGTGATATTAAAGAGTGCAAAGGTAAGTAAATACGTCATTTCAACAAGAGATTGCTGAAGAGACTGTGAGAATCAACATATGAAACTTTTAGAAAACGCAATACAACGAGAGAAGAATTTAGAAAGGTGATCATCAGTCTCTCGCCACTATCCGACCGTGTAGCATCCACTCCGGACTGTACTACTGACCTTTTCATAATCATCTATCCTGCGGTTTAATCACGTCAACATAAAACATTGGAAGCACATATTCCTAAATGATTATTTTATTATGCCTATTGATATCTTCGTTGCCGGCATTAATATAAAATGTTAATGCATTATTTGAAAATGTCGGAGAGGGATTTATTTCTTATGAGTCTTACATGTTACATCACACACACTCGCATTTAGAAATAAATTTATTAAAAAAAGATTTATATCCCCTATTGTCATTACACCACCGTGATATAAAGATGTTTATTGCTTTATATTTTCCATTGTTATAGATTTCAAAATAAGATAATAGTGAATTGTTTTATCTTCCATTGAATTTACTTTAGTCCTGTTAATGCAGCGAGGGCTGAAGGCTGCATGTGGCGGGCATGTGATCTCGTTAGGGTGGCGCCTAAATGCTTTGATGGACAGGCCTCCCTCCCTTTTCTGCGTAACTACCCATTTTTGCTGAATATGAGAAATATTGCATTTCGCTCAGAAAGCAATTTTCGCTGAACAAAATTTGACGCTCGTAGAAAAAGTGATTGTTGGTTTATTTGTCGTTATCATTTTAGTCAATGTCACGTGCATTTATTACGATAGGAAAACGGAATATTTAATTTCGTGGTAATCGTGCGCCGGATCCGTCGTGCAGTGGTTAATGTTGTTGTTTTCGAT
Source organism: Himalopsyche phryganea (assembly GCA_022494535.1). Lineage (NCBI taxonomy): Eukaryota > Metazoa > Arthropoda > Insecta > Trichoptera > Rhyacophilidae > Himalopsyche > Himalopsyche phryganea. The sequence goes on from JAGVSL010000221.1 coordinate 118,238, forward strand.
AACGGTTCTAACGAGCTCGAATCGCTATGCAGACAGTTTCATAAAATGATTTTTTACATCTGTTCGAAGGCATGTATGTTGGAGATCTTTTACTAAACTCCCTCTCACCCATCTTATCTAAAAAAACGGAGTGTAGAGAAAGCGATTAGCTAATCTTTAGTTCTGTTCTAGCCCCGTCTTTCTATCCTTACTTTCTTCAAAAAAGAGAAGTTGAGCAACTGAGTAACACGCAGTTCTCGTAGAAAAACTTGTGTTGAGCTACATTCATTATGAGCCGATATACTCCATGTTGGGAGCAGACATGGCTTAAAAAAAGGAAATGATGATATATTGTTGATGGCTGTTTTGGCATTAAGGTAAAAATGCAGTAATAGATATAAAATTTGAACCCTAGAGTAGACTATTAATATTGAGTAAATCTCATAAGAGTGCAAGGTGTTCAGGAAGATCCCTGGACCTAAGACTGACACTAGACTATAGAGTAAAGCAGTAGTAAGTACACTAGAAATATGAAGAGCGAGTAGATCCCAACTCATATAGATCTGTAGAGATTGATTTTTTCCACACATATGTGCACACCACCAAGTCTTGGGCAGTTGCTCTTTAGGCACTTCCAATTAAGGACAAAAAATTGTAGATACACTTAACGTTTATTACTCATTGGATACTAATGTATAAAATTAACGGATGGAAAAGCAGTGGTGGGTGGAGTAGGGCAAGTTAGTTGAAAATAATAAGATAAAGAAATTATTTTTTGTAAAGGAATCGCTGGAAACTGAAACCCACTTTATTTTATGATATTTAGTTGGAACATTCTAAGAACTTAAAACGACTTTAAATCAAAGCAATGTAGTTCTCTAAGTAACTTCAAGTACTAAAAGTTTTAATGTACTGAATAAATTTACGGCAATGTATTAGAATTTACGTACAGTGGTACATTACTTCATGTTTTCTGATAAAGTGTAAGTAGGGGCAAGTAAGTTTTGCTGGGAGTTTTTCTACAGACCACTACAGTTTTAAAAAAACTTTATTACATCATATAGAAGTATTTTTAACAAAATTTAAGTTTTATATTTCAGAATTATGCAGGAATATTGATGAAATCGCCACGACTCTATTAAGTTTGTAGCAGAGCAGGTATACATTATTACTAAAACAGAATTAGTGATAATCTGCTCTATTTACCGAGATCTTAATTAACCATGTCAGTTCTTTATCTGAAGTCTATGGACTGAATCTTAATGATCATTTTCGATCACTACACAAATACATGTTTTGAGTTGAGTTCGGTTTCGGCAAACCCACAATCATAATTATTTATTAATGACAAAAGTGCTACCTCACACATATAAATGTGGTTGGTCAAATATATATAGATATTTATTTTACTATGTCTGCTCCCAATGTAGATCATATGGACTCCTAATGGAGGTATGTAAAGATACGTTTTTCTAGGAAAACTATTTTTTACTCTGCTGCATAACGTCTATTTTTTTAATAGAGTTGGGATAGAAGGATATGGCTGGGGTAGGATCAGTGGTTACATGATTACTCTTGTTACCCCTCGTTTTTAGGATCGAATGGGTGGGAGGGAATTTCATACATCACAAACTTCCATGCCTACGAACAGAAATCCGAATCTGAGAAAGGCGAATTACCTGATTGGAACTGTAGTATCTTGAAATAATGCAGTATTGAGTTAAGTAAACGACTTTTTCTCTTTCCAATCCTCGATCGAACAGTAAATCTTTCGTATCTTAGCTTTATTTATGTTTGAAACTATTAGCAAAAATAAAGTTTAGCATGTATACGATATTGCGTATACAATGTGTTTATCATGCATATAAAATAAAAAAGCAGCAATAGTTATGAGAAGACGTAATTAGTGATACCGTGGGGAAAAAATCAGATATGCTAATAAAAGCTTCATTGATTTATCGCATAGTTAAGGGATGCTTAAACTATTATTTTAAACATACTACAGTCTGGTTCTAGGACGGTGATGCTTGTTATTTATAGTTATATGAAGTCATTAATAATTACAATGTATGTGTGTTAACAAAATTTGATTTTTAATATACTATACACGTTTCATTATATATTATATTATTACGTTCCCTTAAAAATGTTAGTGGAATCACATGCGTTTTGTTTGCTGAATGAACACAAAATCTTTATTTGTGTTTATTTCAAAACCATGTTTTTGTAGTTACAGCCATTTGATCCTAAGCACAACATCTCTACAAAAAATATGTTTTATTTTTAAATATAATACCTTTAAATTTGGATTATTGAGATTTTGTACACTTCCATGTATTTTGTCACTAACGACCCGGGATTCGCCTTTCGGCATCTTCAGGCATTCGAGCACACGGATGGACTCGAACTGAGTCGGGTCGTTAGTGACAAAATACATGGAAGTGTACAAAATCTCAATAATCCAAATTTGATATTGAAATTCCATCAAGCACCCTCAGTGCATGTCTTAAATTATATAATACCTTTAAACAAAAAATTGAAAATTATCTCTAACTTGTCGTAAGTCAGGAGTTCTATCTCAATTTTCATAGATGTCAAAGACCAAAGCAACTTTAAGTTACAAGCAATGCTATAAAAAAATTCGCAATTTACGAGTAGTCCTAGGAGTCCCAGCCTCTACGAACAAATTGTATGACGGTTGTACGAAGATTGTCTCTCAACTCCGTTTTTCGTCGAATATAACATATATTTGAAAAAAGTTTATTCAGTGTTTCTTTACTATAATCATTATATAATTTACGATTCATTGAAAACCAACATATATGCATGTTAAGTAATAATTAAATCGTCACAATAAATTATATCGTATAGTCATCATAATATATGTAGTGAATGGCACGAGATGTGTGGCAGGGTAGATTTATGAGAATAGTAATTTATCGCAAAATACACACTTTGAATTGTCGATTAATAACGATCATTGATTACGACTAGGCTTTATAATTATACTCTTTCAAAGTAAGTGAACAACTTTATAGATGTAACGCGTTTCGCTTCTTTGAGAAGCATCTTCAGATTAACTATTTCGAACCATAATTAACTATATTACATCCATTGTTTGGGTCTAACACCGTCCCCATGTCCAGTGGAAGGAAACAAACCCATTCTACTCTTCATTTTTAATTAAGACGCTTCTTAAAGAAACGAAACGCATTACATTTAGTAACACAGCCATTGGAATAACTCAGTCATTAACATTAATTTAATATTAAAACACCAAAGTTTCCACCGAATCCATCCAAATTATCTTTATTCATATTAACATTAAATATACTAAATTTAATTAGATTTCATGACTCAGCAGTAAATGTAACGGACCACTCGTCTGCAAAAAAATACCGGCTGACGGGCCGTACAGCATGGCTTGTAATTATAGGAGGATTTGCAAAGACAGAAGGATAGTTTTATGTAACAAAACGTTGTAGCTAGCTAATCGCTAACTGTAGAGTTTTTAAGATCGGATCATGTAAGCTGGAAATAAAATTGTATGACCTCAATAGTATTTATAAATGTTCGTTGTTTCGTACTAGCAAGACATCATTAGTCCTAATTTGTAATCGATTAATTTTCTGCTTTAATTTGCGCAAACACATCACAAAATTCCATTATAATTGTATATAGGTCAGCTGTAATTGGGTCAGGTTATCCATTAGTATCCGCGATACAATAAGTTCATTAATTCTCATTTATTGTAAGTATATAGGTAACTATCTATAGAAAGGTTTATGTAGTAAATTTCTGTTTCAGAGAATAATTATGGTACGTATTGTTAAAATTATACAATAGTTGAAGGCTTTATATCTCTTGAATTAGATATTATGCATATTATTTAGTTTAAATTGATATGGGGAAATATTATGTATGATGGTTAATAAATTACCATAATATTTCAGGAAAGACGCTTTCCACTAGTTCGTTTGAAATAAATGGAAAAACTGTAGATATAATTATATAATAAAAATGCCAATTCTATAGCTGAGCGGTTAAGTTAAAGAAATTTCTTTTACTTGGTTGCCTAGACCCAAAATTTTGTATTAAAACTTTCAACTGATTTATGGAATTGTATCAGATTTTAAAAATGAAATTCAAATTGTTCTTTTTTTGCCCTCCATTACATCATTAGAAATTTAAATAGCTTTTGATGAAATATTCAATTAGAAGTTCTTATTTTCTATACATTTGGTGTGTATAACTAAAAATGGATCTTTACACATCGAATCATTGAAAATAATAATTATATTTTAGATTAGTTCAAAGATTCTCTGCTCGGTTTCTAGATGTCAAAATCAATATAAAAAAGTTCAATAACCGACATTGAAAATTTGATACAGTCGAAGTTCTAGCAATGTTTTTCTAGGTCACTAATGACGACAGCTGGATAGATAATAATTGCGAATAAAATATTAGTTTATATTTATATAGAAGAAGAAAAAAAAAACAAATGTTTAGCATTACCGCTTAAGTCACCTGACATCAACTCGAGGAGAAAAGTCACAAAAAAACTAAATTTGATAATGTATTAATCTTGTCGGAAATTGAGACCACCCCATTCAACCGATAGTGTACAGCTTTTACCACCAAACCAAAGATACTGACATTGTTATTTCTTTTTCACGCCCTGAATAAGTTAGATCAAGATTTTTTGAAAGGCGTTATATTTTTAATAATAAAACAAAATTCGTTTGTACTGCTACCGCGTGTTTATAATGATCAGGACCGGTTTCGCTCAGCACGAGCATTATCAACTGAACATCACCAGTTGGTAATGGTCGTGATGAGCGGAACCTGGTCTTGATCATTATAAACAAGCGGATGTAGTACAAACGATTTGTGTTTTATTAAAAAAAAAAAAAAACTGACTTACGTATTGATCGTCTTTACAAACTACTGAATATTTCTTTAATTTACTTAGCACGTAATTAAATTGAATACTGGCCAAATGAATATGTGTCTTTTTTTACACTTAAGCGGAGATTAGCCAGCTATGATTCTAATGACGGTATTTGCTATAAATAACAATTAAGCCAAGCGTAATGTTTCGATATACAGCAGAAATAAAATGAATGCGTTAACTATTAATGCAATAAAACCCGCCAAACCGAAACGAAATTGTTCATAAGTCAGCGTAAGTCGTCCGAAATTATCCGCATGCGTCGCAGTATTTTCATTTATGGGCCGAACTAAGCCTAAACGATATTTCAGTCAAATGAATCACGGTCGCAGATGGTCTTTTCAAAATTCTTGTAATTTGTTTTTCGACCGCAACTCTATATTATTATTTCCCAACTCTTTCGTGTCACAATAATAGCCCACCCCGCCCTCAATTTTCGAAAATGTTTATGACACAATTATTTTTTAAACAGATTAGCCCCAAAATATTTACTTACAAGTTTTGCATTATTTTAAATACATTTTTAACTAATTGCAATGGAGTTATACGAAGTAAATGTCAATCCAATCACTACACACTGCTCGAAAATTTTGATAATCTTAAAAGAATTAATTCACATATTATTTAAGATAAGAGGATGCTTGATGAAATTTCAATATAAAATTTATATTGTTGAGATTTTGTACATTTTCATATATTTCGTCACTAACGACCCAGGTTTCGCCTTTCAGCATTTTTAAAACCTTCCATTCTACCCATAATGCGTTTGTTATCAATGGGGGTCAATGTTGTGATCAATCCAATTGTCATTGTAGTCCGTAGACTTACTGAGAAGAATTTATCGTATTTTATCTTGTAGTTCATTCGTGTGCTCGAGTGCCTGAAGATGTCGTAAGGTGAAACCCGGGTCGTTATTGACGAATACATAGAAATGTACAAAATCTCAACAATTCAAATTCAATTAGCAAATCTTTAAATAGTTCTAATCTATGTTCCAATTCAATCTCAGGAAATATCGTATGACTATATCATATAAATATTGTAATTAACACACTACCAAATAATTCTACAACTGAATAATTTACCTTAAACAAATGCACATATTTGAAATAAACATTAAATCACATCGTATAAAAATAAGCTATTGAAAAATTGCAATGTATTTCGTTTAAATCAAAGGTTGCTTGGGTTTTTTTTTTTAAGTTCAAAAACCTTTTGAATAATCCCCATCACATGATTTTAAAACAATGATTTATGATCAAAGCGTAACAAGATTTTCTTAAATTCTTGAAAAATATTTCCATAATTTGTTGTGTTATAATTTGAATTTTTCGGGGCGATATGATTTTAATACGATTTTCAGCGCTAAAATTCCGGGAATATTTCAGGAAACAATCAAACAAGCTCTCTTCTTTTAAGACAAAAAATAATAATTATTGCTTACCCAATATAAAAGTGTGCAGAAAATGGCTCTTTATGCAAGCTGGAGAAAATCCAGTGTTATCAGCTTCCAGGAATACCACGCAGACTATGTCGTTGCCGATGTGCCTCTTCCTTTGCAGCTTCTGAGGGTCGTGTCTCTCGTACGGAAGCTGGGTGCTTACGTGGAACATGATTTCTATGGACCGCCAGCTTGTGTAGACTGAATACAAGCCGGTAAGGTCATGAACTGTGTCAAGTCCTCCTTTGTATTTATCGAAACCTGTGAAAAAAAGAAGATCATTTAATTTTGATCTGATCGGATCATGTTCATTGACATAACAAGTTTAGTAGAAATGTAATTTAAAATTAATGAGTATTCAATGGAATTATTATATATAATAATAAGTTTATCGTACAGGTTTACTGAATTTGGCAATGCAGTTCGACGGTTTTTTTGGCCAATTAATGTAACCCTCAAAATTGAAATTGTTTAGGAGAGAGTGAAAACTGTTTTTATCGAAAATATTTTATGGTGAGTTGGGCTATGAATCTTTAAAATGCATTCCTGTAAATTCTCGTGTTTGCAGATACGGGATTAAACGAAAAGAGTTTCGATATAATAATAGCTTACATCAAGTGGCTGGGTCAGGGTTTTTAAATCTAAAATCAATGTAAAATGATGTTTCCCTTCCAAAAAGTACTAAATTTATTTTTCTAATTTACATCATTTGGTCAAGACCTGCTGTGTCGTCTTTAAAATGAGATTCAATCATTAAATCATTTATTATTGTCGTTATTTATATCGCCTTGCTATATTTTTCAATTCTGATACTACCATTTAGAAAGTTTGTTTTGGGCGTTAACTGTGTAATACAATATTTTATGAGGATACTCAATTGAAAGAATGTAAGAAAGACTCTTATACAAATAAAAGGTTTGCGATGGAATTACGGATTTTATTTTAAAAAAAATTGTAAAATAAACCTTTTAGATTATTGGTTAAAATAAAACAAATATTCCAAATGATTAATGCTAAAATAAACTGCCTAAAACTTTTAACAATAATTAACGTCACTCTAATGGGCAAATAATAAACTACTTACTAGTAATAAAGTACGCTTAAAAATTCTCAATTTAAACAGATTTATCATATTCCTTAAAATTAATAGAGTTAACACTTGTACCGCCGTATCATTAATCACCCCTAAGTATTATAGCAAAAGACAGGGCTGGGCAGGGGGATGTTTGGGGCGCGAGTACGCAGGTGATCCGCAGGCGAGTAAATATTGAAATTTCTCAAACGACATTTGAAATAACCGCGACGCAAATTAGTCCTGCTCGTGTAATGAGAACGCATCTCTAAGTAGGCATGTACATTATATTGTATACTTATTTGAACATCACAATGCAACGGATTTCGAGTGCGACTGTTTGAGAAGATCTGATTTGATTGAATTAAAATTGTAATATCGAAGGTAAAAAAGCATTTGTTTTCACAAGAATTATAAAATATTAATAGTAATGGCGATAACACGATGCCGATAAAGCTATGGAATATATTTTATAATTCATCTGGAGCTATATACAATATATTTACTTTTACATTTTTCATTTATAATCACAAGAATACATCGTTTTAGCTGTACTGTACATACTGTAGTATGAGCTGAGAGTGGATATGGATTGATTGTTGGGTCCGTGGTGCAGTGATCCACGTCATTGGCTTTGATTACGGATGTCTCTAAGTCCCGATACGGACAGTATGGATAAGTAGACAGGAAAGTACCTAAAAACGCGGTGTAGTGAGAGCGGCTAGCTAAACACTAGTCCTGTTCTAGTGCTATCCTTCTATCCTTACTCTCTTAAGATGTTAACATATGGTCCACATTGGGAGCGGCATGATAAAAACAAACTTTTTTTTGTTTGTTAATAGAGTTGACTTTTTTGTGATTTATTTAATTAAATTTAGCATTTACCAAACTTTTTAAGCGTTTTATAGTTGAGTGGTTTGACAAAGACCGGTATTCTGACATTCATTATCACGATAATGTTTATGAACATCTTCTTTTTGTATAATATGTATATATATCTATGAGGTTTTCTTAAATAAAGTGAATGATTTTTTCAACCATGTGAATGTGTTCTCAATGATCAGTATATTGTCCCATATTGAAATTTAAGCATGCAGCGTTTAACGACAATTACGACTATTAGTCAGTTGCTTAACTGAACCTCTCTTTCTCTGAGATAATCTAAAGACGCCCATACGTATCGTTTTTAGGATGAGATGGAATGAAAAACAATAAAACTATGTCTTTGCATACAAATCGATGCATTACACTATATGTAAGATTAATTTAAGGATGCCAATGAAGATGATGGCCATTTATCGTTGCCACTCCGTTAATGCGATGGCTATAATATAGCTATTTTACAAACTGAATCTCTGAAACTCCTGTTTTATTATTTAATATGATTTAATGGAAGTAATTAATAAATTCAAAGTAAAATCTGTCATTGTATCAACAATTAACGTGACGCTGCTTTGTCTTGTGCCTTCTCCTCTGCCCTCCCCTCAATCAATCTGTCAATGTCGGGCTAGAAAGGGTTTCAAGAAAGCTTCATTTTGAGGATAAATGATCGATTCCGGAACTTATAGTTTCTATTCATGAGATGCTGCCATACAACAAACCAAGTAGAAATTCATTCAGGATTTAATGTGTTTTTTATAAGGTCATATTTTTGTGATCATTATTTGTGGCTAGACTAAGTTAGCACAATTTTTCAATAATTAGAAAACGTATAAATTAATTCTATGATAAATGAAGCTCAATAATAAGGAGATTTATAAAATGACGGGGAAATATCAGGAACTAATAAATATTTGGTAATTATTAATGGTTTACAGAAACTTGGTCTTAAAAAGTTAATTGTAAAAACAACAGAATTAAAAATCTTGTTTATTAAAAATATGCCTAATTTTATATTTTAATTTTAAGAAATTTGATATTAAGTAAAGCTGACAGCCAATGCGCCAAATATTTAGAAAACTGAAAAATCATACGAGATAAACTCGATGAGAATTGTCATAAGTTGAAAAAATCTCAATTTGATATTGACCTTGCTGGGACTTGAACCCACCTGATCATTATTACAAAGCTCTTACCACTACACTACAGAGACCGACGATCTTATCACTAAACATATGTTTTTATGCTAGAACGAGCATCTTTGTCTTGTTTATTATGTTAACCATCGTTAGATACTTTTTTAAGATTTTAACTATGAATTCTGAGTGGATCGGCATAATATTTAAAAAATAAATAAAAACAAATTGTTTAGTACTGCTTGCAATTTTATTAAAATGAGATTATATCAACATAATGTAAACGGAAATAGATGTATATCGACTGCTTAGGCTGAATATATATTTGAAATCTTAATTTAAGATATCGACTGAGGGTGCTTGATGGAATTTAAATATCAAATTTGAATTGTTGAAATTTCGTACATTTCCATGTATTTCGTTACTAACGACCCAGGTTTCGACTTTCGCATTTTTAGGTATTCGAGAACACAAAATGTTGCATCAAAACATAGGGGATCATAAATTATTTTATCAAGAAATTTTGGAAATCAATAGAGTCCAGTTAAATTCCTTACCAATTTTGAGCGAACAACTTAATCTTTCAAATTCTCCTTTATTGTATCTTTTACGTGAGATGAGTTCGTAAAATAAACATAAATCGACAATCAAAATAATGAAATTCTCATATTGATACATCACCTCATAGTCACCCGGACAAAACCCACTAATTTGGAATAAGTAGGTATATCTATGCTTTCTTTGAATTGCATTTTAAAACCCTCCATTCCCCCATAATGCGTTTGTTTTCTCAACAAGGATTAAGGGTCGTTGTTGGGATCAGTCCAGGTGTCAATGTAGTTCTTAGACTTAGTGATAATAATTTCTCGTATTTTATCTTACATATAAACGATATAAACTATATACTGTCAGTCAGTTCGAGTTAATTCGTTTTCTAGAATGCTTGAAGATGCCGAAAGGTGAAACCCGGGTCGTTCGTGACGAAATAAATGGAAATGTACGAAATTTCAACAATTCAAATTTGATATTTCAAATCGTTAAAAAGTACCAGCAAACTAAATGACCTGCACTCTTGAGTACGAATTCATAAATGAATTGAAAAATAAACATGTATTACATAAAAACAAATGTTTTTTTTAGTGTGTATACGTAATATAATTTTGTATGAGATTTTTACGCAAGCTTTTTCTCATTATTCAGAACGTTCTCAAAGTCTATTTCACGAGTTTCAAATAAATGTACCAACCACATTAAACGAGAGATACAAAACGTATACACTAGTGTCCTTTGACGTTCTGCAACTCTTTCATTTCTAAGTTGTTTCAAGTAGAATTATGCAGTCCAGTGCTGCAACGAATTTTCTTTGCAAAAACTCATATAAAGTTACGAGACAGAGAGCCACTATCTACTCGGCAGGTAAATGCCGTCTGACTTTGACTAATTAGGAGTGGCCAGGTACGTTACGCAAAGGAAAAACAACAACAAAGAAAAACTACAAGCTGGTTGGTGTATTTAGTTTCAACTTAGGATAGCCATCCTTATGAATGTTATATTTACGATCCTGGGATTTTGAAGCGTGGCTATTTCTTTACAGTTTACATTCAAATGTAAAAAAAAAAACAGTAAAAGTCATACGACAATTACAGATTTTTTCAATGAAAATTATATTTAGATATATTTATGGAATTTTGACAATGTTGATGATGAAAGGAATCAACTATGTGAATCTTTATTTTATCCAAAAGTACCTTAGTTGGACAAGCAAAATGTTACGTAGAAAATGAAACAACAAATTTCGAATACTTACATTTAGTAGGGTGAAATTTTGTTTGTCAATTACACACAGCTAAACAATATATTTATATGTAATGAAATGAATCCAAATGTTTAAGCTTAACCAGTCAATCGAAATTAAAGAATTAACAGTTCGGTACAAATAATTATTGATGTTGTCTGCTCCGTGGTGCAGTGGCTAACGTCGTTGGATGTCTTGGGTTCCAGTCTCGTCGCGGAAAGTTTCATAAATCGATTTTTCAATATGGATTTATGTTTGTAGTCACGTATATTTGTGATGTGTAAAATTCATTCCCACCCATCCGATTTTAAAACAGGGCATAGCGAGAGCGATTAGCTAATCACTAGTCCTGTCCTAGCTCTATCCTTCTATTGCTATTCTCCTAAAAAAGAGAGCTTGAGAAACTAAGTAATAAGCAGTTATCCTAGAAAATTTGTGTTGAAATATCTCCATTAGGATGCCATGTGCTCCACACTGAAAGCGAACATTTTATATTTAAAAACAATAAACAGCAATTTACTTACACTATTAGCAAGTCTGGTTTCATCCTCGAATACAATTGTGGTATTCATACAAGAAAATCATTTTGCTTTTATAATTATAATGCATTTCCATTGAAATATACGTCTATTTTAACTAAATGTCTTTTATGAAACAGTGACATGGCGTAGCTCGAGTTGTTTATGTAAAAATTGAAAACCTCTCGGTTTGATTAAAAGAATAGTTTCTATTTAGTAAATAATCAAATAATATCTTACCTCTTAGTCTCACTTTATCGCCAAGCACCTGCAGAAACTCTTCGAATAGGGGAGAGTTGTCGTTATTATCGAGAATCTCCTCTTCAGTATATTGCCCTTCTTTTACGTAGATGACCCCCACCTTCAGCTCCGATTTTATGAACACCTGAAGCAAAAGAGAAGATGAATGCCTCCATTAAAATTTGACACTCCAGCTTTATGGCTAGCGATTCATCTTAAACATTTTTCGGGAAGCGACATTACCCTCTCTCATTGACTTAGATTGGAAGCATAAATATGTTTGTACTATCTTCATAATACTAAATATTATAAAGCATCAAATACAAATGATGCGAACTAAGATGTATTTACTTTAGATTGATAGTATTCTGCAAATACGAATGCGAAGGCAAGTTATTCTTCGCTACAAAGTGACAAATTAAAGATACGAAGGCTAACTCGCTACAAGAGTATCTTAAAGTGACACAGAGAATATATTTTTTAACACGCAGACGCAATTAAAAACATATTTTGTTTCATTTGTAATAAAAGTTAACACTTTAACTCCATTTAAGATATCTACAGTTAACTAATTCATTGTTTACATGATCTCATCAGCAAATTGATATTAAAATGCCATTACTGTACGGATATAGTTAGAATAACTCAGGAATGGTAAATTTTGATGTGATTTTTATTCACTTTTATGATGTTAGCAATTGTCAATTCTTAGAGAGAGGCATTATATTTTAAAAGAAAAACACAATTTTGTAATGACTAGGAACGGTAGTAATACAAAACAAATTGTGTTTTATTTACAAAAAAAATGATTCAATATACTAATTTTAATATATATTTTGACGCAACTAATGTATTTATAAAAATGAAACGTATTTTTTGAGCAACCAGGATGAAATATACACTTGAACATGGTTATTCATATAATATTGTGAATGTATAATGAAACTGAATGAAAACGCTTGCGATTAGCGAAGATAGTTCTGATCATAATAAGAAAATATGACAGTGTGTAGAACTAAAAAAAGTGTTTATTTTTATAAATATAATGACTCTCCTCAGAGAATCGATAGGTAAATGTAATTAAAATTGTACTGCATATTTGATGATTTTCTTCATTCGTAAATTATTTTTAAAAATTAGAAAAGATTTTACTTAGACACTGATCATTTTAAGCTAATATACAAATTCTAATAACAACCACTCTACATAATGATAAAAATAATAATGTCATTACACAGTATAATACGACCTATTACTTTTCAATGATCAAAATCGAGTTTTTTATCATCACTATACAATATAAATTTAAAACACATATTATATGTGCTCAAATTAAGTTATCAGAATCAATATTGATGTAGTATTGAAAAACCAAAAGTGATTAACGAATATATTATTAAAAATTATAATTATTGTAATCTAGATAAATACAAGAAAATCAACAATACACATAATTCTGATGGCTCATCATGCGTAGTTAAAAGATCGATTTCGTGCCACTCTGCGTCGGGCCAAGAACATGAGAAGTAAGTTCGATTTTTTGATCGTTATTGCGATATGGAAGGTGGTCGTGAAACAGTGGGTGCATATGCATAACGGGTGGAGGTGGGGCAACCAACTTGTATTGAAAATTAGAAATACATGTTTGAAAAAAACCACCAAGCTAAGAAATGTATTAACATCAAAACGCTCAATGTGAGAAAACGACTAACTGAACACTTCCACTGTGAAAGCTTTTGATTATTCATACGATTATTAATATACTTATTTTAGAATATTTTGTAATATACGAGTATATAACGAATTGAAACGTTTCTAAAGTAATATTCTCAATATTGTTCAAGCGGCCTATTCAATGTCATTGTGCGTATGTTATAGTACAAGTTAATATCGCGTTTAATCAAAAGGGCTATAACAAAAGTGATGGAAATATATCGCACAACTTCATTAGTAATAAATGCCACACAGTGAAAGATCTATATTAAATGTAAACGTTTGATGAAATAAATTGCAAACAGTTAGGTTGATATTATAATATATTATATTACGTAGAGGATTACTTTAGTTGTATGTTTGTGGACGCCTAAAAACTTTCAGTCAGCTACGCGGTCCTGAATGTACCCCAGCCTGAAAATTGTTCCTGTTTTATCGAGATGAATGTGACTATTGTCAGATTGTTACAACCTTTTATTCCTGACTTCCGAGTTAGTTAATTTTTCTTTGAAAATAAAAATAACTTTACCCTTAGTAAGAAAACTTATCACAAAGTAAGTAAACCGAAATACATATTTATATTTTTAAAAAAATACTCAAGATTGTATAATTGAATTCAATAATTATATTATTTTTTGACTTTTATATCGGGGAATATAAAACTTTTTTCCGTAAAAGCTTTCATATACCTTTTTCGTATTATTAAAAAGTAGAAAATAACTTTGATGGATTTGGCGGTAACTTTGTGGAAATTCATTTTAAATAGAAAATTGCATATCGACGGCCTAATGTTATAATCCCGTAAGTGACTTTTTACAAAATTTTGCAGGAGGCTAAAAGAAACTGAATATTTACATTAATATGTATATTAGACTTTTTTTCTTCTAAATATTAAATGGATAGGATGTTACGCTACTTACAATTCATTAAAAAGTGTAAACATTTGGTATTATTTTAAATAAACGAGATACGGTTTATAAGGTCATTTTCGTCAAAATATCAGATACGAGTTTATTACATTAGGCCATCGATATGTCTAAGTATATTAAAAATAAATCTTCAATTCAACCTTGAAGCAAAAATGTTTTTTAAATAATATTTTTTTAACTCAACCTCTTCATTTTAATCAGTAGAAAATTTTCGTGATGACCGATACCGGATCTAATAATTAAAAAAAAATGTATACATAGAACTGCATATGGTTAACTAAAAGAATTCCTTTTTCTTTATATTTGTTTATTTGTCCTAAAAGGACATTAAGAGAGTAGTCGGTAAAACTAAAATTATAAATCCAAAGTTTTTGTTTAAATACACTTTTTTACTAATCCCACATTTTTTATAAATAACAAAACCGGTTTCACTCATCGATAGCATTATCAGCTAATGATTAAGCGGGTTTAGATCTTCATGAAAAATTGAGAATTAGTACAAAATAAGCTTTTTTTTAAATATTACATAATGCCTTTCCACTAAGAATATACAGTTAACTCCTTAAAAGTGGTATGAATAAATATTGTGATATAATGCATTTGATGTATAACCTAACATATTTTAATATAAAATTAATGTGCAAGTGAATAAGTGGTAAATATTCTACATTTAATAACCAAGTTTAAATTAATTAGCGAGACCCTTAGGTAGCTCAATTCAGTCAGATGTAATAATAATTTATGTTATTTGGCTGCTGAGGTAAAAGCTCACAAAAGATTAAAATTGGAAATTTCAAAAGTACCAGTGGTTTGTGTTTGAAACTAGTTAATTACGTCCCAAAACACAGCACAGTTTCAATTTCCGGCGAATGACACAGAACTTCTCATTAGCTTTCGCCAAGGAAACCGCCTCGAACCGGAATTTTCTTCGCAAAACTGCTGTTTTATAAACATCTGTGTCAGAGGAAACCCCAAGAAATGTAATGAGCGTTCATCGAGGAAATATTAATCAAAGACAAGATTGCTAATATAATGAAAGCTATTGTCAACACCAATGCAATCTATACAAAACAAAAATGTTCTTCTAAAGTGATTGAAACTAAGTAATTATTAATTATTGCATTTACAATAATTAAGAAAAGAATGCATATTTATCGGAACCAGCTAATTGTAATAAATATAAACGACATAAAACTGGACGTATCAATATTTAATTTGGATTATTGAGATTTTGTACACTTCCATGTATTTTGTCACTAACGACCCGGGTTTCACCTTTCGGCATCTTCAGGCATTCGAGCACACGAGTCAGTTCGAGTCCATCCGTGTGCTCGAAATATATTATTCCTGCTTTTGGTTATCGGAGAGGTTTTTGAACGGTTAATGAATGCGAATGCGATTTCAAACGGTTAGCAATGCGATCATTTTTGTTTCAGTAAAATAATATTCATAAGCCATAATTTTATTTTTAATAGCTTATCTGATTTTATTTATAATTCTAATATGAAACTGTGGAGTAAAAACTAAAAATTATGATTAATTTCAAAAAATATCGATTTAAAAAAGCTAATAAAACACAGTGTTTTGTTTCTGTTTGAAATGGAGGAACGATAACACGAGCTTATTATTACGAGAGGATGGAATAAAACAAAAAACATTAAATTGATGACTCGATAGATCGACTCAAAATATTGAAAACATTTTACAGACGCGGCACAAAATGGCAGCGCAAAAAGAAAACATTAATATTAACGTCAAAAATAGACGTCGATTCTGCTTTCGCCATTTTCGCTTGACAGCGTCATACAAAATGACAATCGAAATAAAAAGAAAGTGTTGCAACTAGCAAAGTAAAATTTTACACGAGAAAACGTTTTTGCCATTCCGTATAAAAGGAATTACAGGGGTGGCTTTATTTTTTCATATGCTCTCTCCGAAGCAGACAATTTTGAATGGGGAACATTTATTACTATTTGATGTATTTCTGGTTGGTAGAATTGATTGTCATCTGAACAGCACCTGATCAAAAATACTTAGGTAAATAAAAATGTATTGTCATATTAAAATGGTTAAAATTTGATTAAAAAAATACTTTACTAATTTACTAATGCGTTCTTGTGAATGTGCTGGGAAAGAACCGTGTATTCAATTTTAAATATTATTTATTAAAAAGTAATGTTATTAACACTACTGATTTGCAATCTTTTTTGTGTAACCACCTGGTTAGCGGTAAACTCATCTGCCTACTATGAAAGTATGGGGCATTTAATAAAAGAAAGGGATAAAAGTGAATATTTTACATTGAAATTAGTTTTTACGGTAGTTAAAGAAAGCTTCTCAAAAAAACTAAACACGTTTTACACTTGATTGACTTGATCATGCAACAAGTAGAATAATATCGTAATCAATTACAGTTGTATCACAAAGATAAATTTCAACAAATTAATAAGCCTCGTGTTAAAAACTGCGTGGTTATAAGGAAGACAGAAATGAATGATTACTGGTTTAGTTGAAATAGATTTGTAATTGACATCTTTAACCTGATCGCCAAAATGTGCATCTTATAGCAAGTGAATAATCTGTGTGGCTCCAAAACTACTCGAATATACTATATTTATAAAAATATATAAATTAACAACAAATAATTAAATATGAATTAATCATCAAACTATTGAAGAATAAGAGTGTAATGATGGTCTTAAAATATAAGTTACCATTGACAAGAAGAGTGCCACGGACGCTTGTTAATGTATATCGAGGATATACGGACAAAACGCATTAAGTCCGCTTTAGATGTCAATTTGACGCTCTACGTAATGTTAGATCGCATGAAATTACAGGATGTAATTGCTTAAAGAACAATATTAAGTCATATAGCTATTTTTATATTTTGGCAAAAAGCACGTTATAACTATAACTCATCGATAGCAAATCTTATGATTTGTATGCCAGAAAGATTATTCTTTATAATGTACGAAAAATATTTGTACCTGCGAGAGAAAGTACTTTGAAAATGCTTTGAATGTAATTATCTCAGAACATGTTTTTATGACTTAATGCCTTCTTTCAGTATACCCTTCATATACAACATAATAGTGGGGAAAGGGTAAATAAACTTTTAGACATCGCATGATAAGGGTTAATAAAAAGTATACATAAGCAAACAGTAGTATGTTTAATCACCCCTGTAATGCATTAATATTGAAAATACAAGTAATAATAGCAATCTAGAATGAATTCATACCCAATATGGATTAATTTTGAGCGCAGTATACCTTTGATCTCAACACTGTTCAGTATAATAATTTCTATTAAGTGCTGAACTAAATTAAGCCAATCCAGACGTTCAAACGATCATTATGTACCAAATTGGCATTTAATAATTCTAATTAGATACGTACAAGGCATTCGATGTATTATAATGTAGGCATAGAGCTTTTGAGCAAATATACGAGTCAAGTTTGTATGTGACACGTAATTATATGATTTAATAGAGAGCCGATTACCGAAGGGTGATGTTTGTATTAGCTCGAAGCTGTCAACAGAGAAGTCAGATATCTACATTATCGTATAATCAGTATCTGCATTTAAGGGTAGAGGTCATTCGTGTGCTCGAATGCCTGAAGATGCCGAAAGGCGAAACCCGGGTCGTTAATGACAAAATACATGAAAATGTACAAAATCTCAACAATTCAAATTTGATATTGAAATTCCATCAAGCACCCTCAGTCGATGTCTTAAATTGTATCATGTATTATTATTTTATTTTAAAAACAATCAAGTATCAAACGTTTTTATTTAAAATTCAATATTTTGTATTATGGAAATGGTTGTTTTGTAACGTCTTCTCTCGTCGAGTTGATTAAGAGTGACGTTGTTGAGATTTTCATTTAGTTTATTTGAGTGATTTAAAAATTAAAATATATTGACATAATGTGCGAAATATTTTTATTCTATGAAGTCTTTAGAATAAAAGTATTACGTTTTTAAACATTTTACATGAATATGGTAGTATGGTATCTTTAGTTTGAACTCTCTATTTTCTATGTAAGATTTAATTCTATTATCTGCATAATAAGCCGGTTATAAAAAAAATATTTTAATATCAAATTCTAATAATCAACATCTCAATGTGAATCCATTGACAACAAAATACTATTTGGTTTATTTTAGAGAGAGTCTGACATGATATTTCCAAAACAATTGTAAACGGTTACTTCTCGTGAGTTGTCTCTTACATAAATACGCTTTAGGATAAAGTTTAAAGGTTGGATAGAGTTAATCAAATATTATTCAATTTGTTTCGATTTCATACTATTTGTCTTGCCTCTTATGTGTACTAGAGTTTAATAAATCTGTTTTCAATTTCTCTCGAATAAATCTTTTAGAACTTATTACATGCACGTCAACTCGAGACAATTTCAGAAATAATATGACAGACTAAAAAGGAATATGATATCATGTATATATTACTTATGTATTTCAATATTGTATTTAATCAAAATTCTATTCAGTTTATCAGAGCATAATTTTTATCCATAAATTGTTTTTGTTTTATGTATCTAATAATTGATTTTATTTCAATTTACACCATCATCTTGAAATATAATGAAAATGACAAATTAATATTGTGTCATTTATAGATATATGTTTAATAGTTTCGAAAAATATTCATGTTAAATAGTTTCAGATATTCAAAAAAATTTAATACATAAAAAGTTAATTGCGTCCAAGTATTTGATAGATCGAATTGGCGTTTACTTGTTAGAAAGCTATTGTAATGAAGTAAAAACTGAAGAAGCTCATCTTATTCTGCCTAATCGTTAAAATTTCAATATTAATATTTACTTTAATGATTAATTAATACCATTTATGTTCCTGGACCAGCTCAAAGCGCAATTGCAGCATTGAACACTATATTTTTAAATAAAAGTTATGATGCTAGCTACGTAAAATGATAATACATTATCTATATCTTCTAAACCAGTATATATAACTAGGCTATTTTTTTTAAAAAAACAAAACACATCTTTTTTGTATTACTTGCATATTTCATACTGACTATGACGGTTTTTGCTCGTCGTGCGTGTTGTTAAATGAAGTTTCAGATTCAGTTGATAATGCTCGCGATGAGTGAAACCAATCCTGGACATTATAAAAATGTGAAAGCAGCACAACAAAAAAATGTGATTTATTTAAAAAAAAAATGCCGTCCATCAAGAATTGACAGTTAACACATAATAAGTTTAAACATAGTTCTTATGATGGCGTGAAGTCAAAATAGCTTTCAAAAAATTGATTAAATTTACTGTTTAACTGAACTATTTGTTATGTTTTACCTCAATATAAAAAAAACGATGTCATATT
>JAGVSL010000222.1:0-126841 GCA_022494535.1 Himalopsyche phryganea
GAAATATGTTTACCTCAATTGAAAAATCAATTTATGAAACTGTTTCTACTGGAATTCGAACCCGTGAGCACCACAACGGAACCGCTAGACCACAGATCCGGCAATATGTAATTTACAAGAATAGACAAAAATAAACCAATGGACTCGGGTGAACTAGAATGGTGGATATAGTAAATTATACCAAGAGACTTAGATAATCACAGGCTTATCCCAGTAGATCCAGTTTCATAAATTGATTTTTCAATTGAGGTCGACATATTTCTATTCGTTGATTGAAGTAGCATTTATTTGGTAGAACTACATTGTAATGAAAGAAAAATTTCAACTTGACATTATTTCCTTATTTAAGAAAAATAAATTACTGACGTTTAAGTACATAAAAGAAAATAATAAAATATTTGAAGAAGAAACTACTAAACTATGATTAGGAAAGATCACTCTCTCACGAGTGGGTATCTTCAGCTCTATTATATCTATTAGTATGATATTCTCAAAATGCTTTAGAAAATTTGGTTCTCAAATGATTTACTTAGCCTTACTATTAACCCAAAAAGTTTGCTAGCACGCATAATGTAGAGAAAATATGTGAAAGAAGAGTTAAACGTTTTACCGAGATCATAGATGAATGTTTGAAAACTGGCAGACCACTTAACGCTGTCTAAATTGTGTTACCTACCGATTTTTTGTTTCTTACTTTATTTATTTTTACAACTTATATATCTCCTCCTTCTTTAGATACATGTTTTTCACATTATATTATGAATGACCAAAACCGATCACTCGGTTCAACAGAATTCGATAATTTACGACAAAGTACTTCGCCTAAATTATCGGTTTACCCGATTTCCGTGAATAATAATTCAAATATATATTCTATAATGACGACTAGTGATGTTTGCTGAGGTTTGAGGTAAAACATATTTGATTCGATTCATTTTTGAAGCTCTGTGCGCAATATAAAAACTATAAAAACAAATATAAATGTCACTTTGACAGATCTGACGTCTACATATTATAACCAAAAAGAATAAAATAGATTCTGGTATTTTTTCCCTACCGACAAATGGTGAAAGTTGTTGTATGGATCTTAGAGCCATTTTTCGGTAGATGTCTCAAGTGACCTTCTATGTTGAATTTATTGTGGTTAGACGTCACCGTTAATAATGGAAGACTTTAAATTTTCATAAAAATAATTAATTCTAAAAGCATTGAGCTTTCGATAATTCATTTTCAAAAGGACACATTTGATTTCAAGCTCCTCCCGAGTATGGATGTGAGTATGTGCAAAAGTTTTGTAAAATGTTGCCAGGAATCCTCGGGGAAACGGAATAACTAGGCGTATGTCTAATCACTAGCCGTGCTTATTTATTTTGAGCTAGTATGTTTTTATCAGCGAATGCTGGCAGCACCGGTCGGCAGTCTATTGAATGTTTGTGACAGCAGTGAGAAGCAAAACTCAGATTGTGGAAAAAATCAGTCGTCTGTTAATAGTGGATCGCGCTGAAGGCATTGATCGAATAAAAATTGCTACCGTTGCGAAAAATTGTTCGAAATAAAAGTGCTACCGTTCGAGACGAACCTCCGCCATGTGATTGAATAAAACGCCAAACAGATGTCTCGAAACAAAATGTTCTCTATCACATACCTGTCAAGAGCGTTTACCAAAAGGCGCTGAAAACAATTGACGATTTTGCCTCATTCGCGCGACCGTCAGTACACACACCCACTATTGTCGTGAGTAAAAAGAATCGAACATTATTCTAATCTGTCTTTATTAATTAATTTACCCCTGTTTTTACTGCACGAGTTGTTCAAATCGAGAACAATATATCGAACAGAAATCGCATGGTACAATTTATGATACTAGGTGTTTCAAAGGATTATTTTAATTTGTGTTTTTGTTAATTACTGCCCTGATAAAGCGTAAATATCTCTTCTTAACCCAAAACCTGCAGGTTCTCAAGTCTTAAAAATGTCATCGAAAACTTCCGACATTAAGACGGGCCGTATCCGCAAGGCTACCAACACATGCAAACGCTACAAGCAAAGATCAGGTAGGCTGGCATGCCTTTTTGAAAACGGAACGTTTTTCCCGCCCACATTAATATTAACATGGATTCTTTGGTGTTCAATTAAAAAATAACGGTTCTTCTTTCAAACGTATGCCTCGCAACCTCAATTCAAACTCATTTTTATATGTACTTTTATATGCCGGTCCGCAGTGCAATGGTCAACCGCGGATTTCCGTACGGACAGTTTCTTAAAATGCCTTATAAATCGATTTATGTTCGCAGGCACGGATGTTTGTGATGTCTGAATTCCCTCCCACCTGCCTGATCCTAAAAATGGGGTTCAACGAGAACGATTAGCTCACCGCTAATCATGTCCTAGCCCTTTCCTTCTATCCCTACTCTCTTCGGAAAAGTGAGGTTGAGTAACTGAGTAACAGTCAGTTCGTGTAGAAAAACGTCTGTCGAGATACCTCCATCTGTCCACTCCACATTGGTCCACAAAAAATATCTACATTTTGCTTAAATCACATCCCCTCTCGAGGGGTAAATAGTCTAATTGTTATGCAACCCAGGGTGCTGTCGTCGTTCTTATATTATATCGTCGGAAATGTGGTAGAAGGCGTCATAAGTCTACAATAATAGGAGTAAAACAGCTTTCGATTGTCCAGTACATTACAGTCGGACAACTCCAAAAAAATTAAATTTAAGTTCCGATCCAGTACTTAAGATCAGGCAGATAACCTTCCAAAGAATTAAACGAAATGTTGATATTTTTAGGTCAGTAAAAAGATATTTCTAAATATTCTTCTACCGACTTATAGGCAACTCGGAATGATCCTAATTGTTGAACACCTGTTTATAAAACGTATAAAACTCGGGTGCAAATCAATAATATTTGATTTGCGGTGACCATTTGAATATTGCTCTTGGCATTATCTCAATATGGGTTATTCGGAGATGTCTTAGTGATGAACTGGATGATCGTTGACATGCTCCAAATTGGTGGCGGACGCGGTTAAAAAAAAATACATTTTAAAATTGGTTTATTGGAATGGATCTGCGGCGAGCGGCATTTACCAGAATTTATAACTGTGAATGTTTCGAATTGGTTGTAGCTGGGATATTTCGCTTGGAGAGTTAATTTATTTTAATAAGTAGCAGATTATTTATTTCGATATCATTTTACAGCACATTGTCCGCATTGACTTTCATCCTCCGCCGTAAAAACCAACATTAGACTAATTTGAATCGTTCAAGTTTTGTACGTTTCAATATGCTCTGTTACTAACGAAAACGGTTTTGCACTTTCGTCATCTTCGTGCATTCGAGTGCACAGACGAACTGGGAATGTAAGGAGAAACCCGGGTCGTATGGAAATGTACAAAATTTGAACGATTCAAATTTGATATTGAAATTCCACCAAGCACCCTCAGTCGATATCTTAAATTATAACCTTATTTGACCATACTTTGCCAGTATGTACTGTTTGGCTGCTTCCGATGTCTTTATGACATCATTTGACGCTTTTAAACCCTTCCGTAGTTCTTAAATCGAAATATCTCTATTTTACTAATCCAGCATGTGTATTTTGTAGACATTTTTTTCTATTAGCTATCCGCATGAAATAATTTATTACACATCCATAAACAATGGATTGTCAATCTATTGTTTTTCAAAATGAAAACAATGAAAACGGTCAAACGACGGTCATACCGAATGACGATTGTTCAATGCCCGCATTCTACCTGTGCCGCTTCACTGTAGCGAATCACGGTAGCCGACGAAGACTCCCATGACACCTTATCTTTTATAACACGTTTGTTTTTTGCTCAGTTGTCTCTGGAACATATCCCCCTTGCAAGAAGAGAACCGGGTGTGTTTAGTTTTACAACAACTATAGGATTTAATCGATAGCTATTTTGGTTTCACGCCGTCTTCAGAACTACGATCATTGAATGTATTTTACTTCTGGCATCCGACGAAGAGTCAGAAAAACTGTATACCGAGCTTCGAGAACAGATGCTCGCGTCGGATACTGGACTTGAGGTGGTTTGACTCTGTGAAAAACTCGTAGATAAGGGAACGTTAGATTTTCTGCGCAAGGAACCTCTCGTCTTGGAGGGAGCGTTGGCTGCACACACATTTTTTTACCTTGCCTGCCTGCAGATCATCTGGGCTAGAAGGGTTAAACTCGAATCAACGAAGAGATCTCTTCAAACTGTGAGACTGTATTTTCACATTAAACGTGCCGATTTCACGGTGATTAGTGATACTCAATACTCTCAGTTGCGATTACAAAAGATTACAATTGTACGAACGGCATGTCCACTCGTTCAATCACTATTACTCGAGTGCTAATCGCCCACATTAATCTCTACAGTGTCACATGATTCGAGACGAATAGCATTCTGAATTTAGCGACAATATTTTAATATAATTTGAAGCTTATGTTCACTCACCTATATACTGGTTTCGCTCACAATGGGGGAATATTATATTATACTTTGTTTCTATCATTAACACGCCGGCATTCTTCAGTTTCACCGAGTTCATTTGGCTCTCCGGAGGCATCCGCAGCACACGACCCGACCAGTTCCGACGTCTCTCCCAGACCCCTGATGGAACGGATCGCTGCCCGGTCCGTCACCTAATCTCGGAGATCCCCTCATCTCTGCAAGCGTCTATTCTCAACGCTCAGTATATGGTTTTTTGATTCAGGTGCTACTATTTGGTACCGTAAAGCGACACTGTTAGAATGCGAGTATTGAACAAAATTTGGCTATAGTCCACTGCAGCGGTGTAGCAAGGGAGGTTGAGTGATGCGACCATTTTAGGGGACGGCATTTTCAAAGATGAATAAAAAATTTCAACGGTAAAAAATAAATATTTTTTTTATATTTACATAATCAATGCAAGCTATATTCCATTCATCCTGTTTTCTTCCGTCTTATTTCTGACTCGCTCACAAAATATCCTTTTCTAGGGGCGGCATTTTTGGAAATGAGTAGAAAATTATAAAGGCGATGAACTAATAATAAGAATTGTAAACATATTTCTTTTATGAAAGATCTAAAAGTAATCATGAAGCGTCAATGTCGCAAATTGAAATGCTTTTAATTTATTTCTTCGCAATTGTGGTATTAGCTGTGAAAGAAATTTTTCGAAAATGAAATAAATAAAAAAACAATTTCATATCAACAGTGAGCAATTTGCGATTATACGTTGTTGTAGTAAAACTACTGAATATCTTGTTCTAAATCGATTCATAATATTTAATTCGTTTTTGTGTTTTTCTATATTAATAATAAATATGAAATTTATTTAAATGAGTTATAGATTTATTTAGATATTTTTGAAAAACAAACCAACCTGCGGGACTCAAACTATAAATTTAATATTAAATACAACATTTGTAAATGACAGGATTGTAAAAATATAGTACATAGTTTTCAAGAAATTATATTTATTCATAAAAAAATTTGCTTGCGGCGCAGCAATCTTTTGCGTCGTAGTGTTAATAAAAAAAGCAAAGGTAATTTAAAAAATAGCCTTAACTCAAAACTATTGTCAATATAAAATCAACATTTTTGGAGAAAAATTAGTAATATAAAATTTATCAGGATTGTAAAAATGCAGTATGTTTTTCAAGAAATTATATTTATTCTTCATGCTTCTGTTATATCTGAATTCCTTCTGACCCGTGCGAAATTAACCTAGTGATTAGCTGACCGCCAGTTCTGTCCCAGCCCTTTTACTCTATCCCTACTCTTCGAAAAAGAGAAATTGAGTAACCTAGTAACGAGCGGGTCTCATAGAAAACTTCTATTGAGATACCTCCGTCAGGAGGCCGTACGCTCCGCACAGAGAGCGGACATGGCTAAAAACACAAATATTATTCAACAAAATATCCAAATAACTTGACGCAATGCAATATATTATTGATTAGCGCTCACTGACTGCTGGCCACATCGTATTTACATTCGAAACGATATTGATTAATTGATAATTCAGAAAGAGGAGCGGTGCCAATACTTTTTGAAGCAATCGATTGATCGGTAAGTGTAATACCGAACCGTGAAATTCCTGTCTGTTTAAATTGTTTCGATTAATTTATTTTGTTCTCGTGCCGCATAAAACTTTAATCATATCAATTAGTACCTATTGCTCCGCGTCACTGCCTCGCAACATGACAACACTCGCTTTGTTTTGAATAAATTAACATATTCGGACGGCGAGGTTATATCGACGCGGAGTCCGGGGGCTGTCTCATCGTGTGACGAGGCGACTGAAGGCGGAGACAGTTCACATGTTCTCACGTGAGGTTCCGACCGAAGAACGCGATCTCGACCGCTCGGCTGCGAGCTCAAGTAGTCGATATTGAATAGATATTTTAACCAATTTTTCATTTTAAACACATAATTGTTTGGCCGCAGGTTTTCATTTTATATTTAGTCCCTCTCGTGCGATACCTATTTTTTTTACCACGTCCGCTCCCAATGTGGAGCGTGTGGACTCTGTTCTACGAGAACCGCTCGTTACTCAGTCGCTCGACCTCTTTTTCGAAGAGAGTAGGGGTAGAACGATAGGACTAGTGCAGGACTAGCTGTTAGCTATAGAGCTAGCCAGAGGGAATTTCAGATATGATAAACGTCCGTGTCCACAGACAGAAATCCATAAATCAATTTATGAAACTGTCCGTAGTGAGACTCGAACCTGAGACATCCGTAAGCGAAGCCAACGAGGTCGACCACTGCACCGGGGAACCGACGAGTCCATACGAATATTTTCCATTTAATAATTCCTTAAAACAGTACTACCCTATCAAAATTCTTTTAGGAGTGCTATCGTTTCACTCTCTCGGTGCTCAAAGATCGTTTTCGATTCTGAAGGATTTTTCTCTTTAGACTATTGACTTACATGTTCCCAATTTTTATCTCCGCGGCTGATGTTGTAACCGAATAATTTTGTTTCTTTAAACTTTTGCGTCGGTCGTACGAGTCACCAGTTGCAAGGGCCGTTCGGCAGATCGATGCATTGCTTGGTGAGGTGGACATTTTTAGCGAGAAACTCGTGTTAATATTTTTAATTAAATTATTATTTTATTTTTTTGTCATTATACACTGTCTGAATGCATTGGACATTGAACATTATCGGGGTCAGCTGTAGTGCCATGTATTGTAATTTTCAATATAAAACTAAAGTAGATGAGTTTGTTATTCCACCGGCTGCGTTATTGAATGTCGCACGTGTTTCGCTTCTTTAAGAAGCATTTTCAGGCTGACTATATCGCGAGGTTATTTATCCATAAGGTAAAAAATGATTCTAATCCTCAGCTTAAAAATGAAGTGATGGGTCGGACAGTTTCCTTCTACTGGACGCGGGGAGGGGGTAAGACGCAGAGGACACTAATTACCATAACACTACTAATTACAAAATTAATTTCTAGCCTGAAGGTGAAAATCCCAAAGGAAATAAATTTAATATCGGTGAGCCACCTATTTGAAACGTTATTTACTAATAATCAACAATTTGACGTACAGGTTTTATTATTTTCTCAAAACTTAATTTTATATTAAAATTGAATTTTCTATTTTCATTTGCAAATAAATAAAATTCATTGATTAAGCAACCTATTTAAACAGTACAGCCAATTTATCCATTTTCAAATTGTTCGCGAGCCGCAGAGCTTAAAAGTTTCATGGAGTTTCTTAATAGAATGTAATCCGCTTTTACCGTGCCCGCTCCCGATGTGGAGCGCATGAACTCCTGATGGAAGTATCTCAACAGAAGTTTTTCTACAAAACTGCTCACTCAGTCCCTCTATCTCTCTTTTTCGAAGAGAGTAGGGCTAGAAGGACAGGACCAGCGATCAGTTAATCGCTCTCGCTGCGTCCCGCTTTTTTTTAGGATCAGACAGGTGGAAGGGAATGGTCAAGTCCGCAGTGGTCAACGTCGTCGACTTCGGCTATCTGGGGCTCAAAACCTGGAATGGACAGTTTCATAAATTGATTTTTCAATCGATCTATGGATCTCTGTTTGTAGGCATAGATGTGTGTGAATTACTCTCGGAAAACTTGGCATTCAGGTTTCACATATCGTATCCGTAATGATGAATCTGCACTTTTGATTTTGTTCAATTTCAATAATATATTGTTTACTTTACCACCGTGTGTATGTTTCATTTTTTAGCACGCCTAAGCTATTTTCTCTTTGCGCCTGTTTCAGTAGTGGCATGCGATTGTTTGATTCACTTCATATTTACACTTGTCATTCATTGTTTTGTAATCGATGACGATTAATAATTATCATTCAAAGCAAAGCTTTTAGTGTGAGACTAAATTTCATTTCGGTAAACCGTTCTCTGCGGAATAAATGTGTACATTTTATGGTTAAATATATATCAAACCCCAGCGAGAAAAGCGTCGCGACCCAAAAAAAGTAAGTTTTGAGATATTAATTATTGTTAATTATTAATGATTCAGTATCGGGTCCGCGGTACGGTGGTCTTTTCTGTTTGTAGGCACTTGCGATGTCTAGAATTATCTGCCATCTGTCCGATCGTAAAAACAGCAGTGCGGCGATCGAATATCTCACGGTTTCGAATCCCAGTTTGGACAGTTTCATAATTTGATCTATGGATTTCTGTGCCATACCGTTTGGGATGTCTGAAATTCCGTCCCACCCGACTGATCCTAAAAACGAGGGGCAGTGAGATCGATCAGTCGACCGCCAGTCCTGTCCTCGTCCTATCCTTCTATCCCTACTCTCTTCCCAAAATAAGCAGTCGTCTTAGAAAAACTTCTGTCGAAATGCCTCCATCAGGAGGTCATAAGCTACACATTGAGAACGGACGCGGCTTAAAAAAATATATTCTACGCCAAGCATGCATTTAGCAGTGTAACCTGCGCATTGTTGTGATGCTTGTTATAGATAGATACATATTGTAAATCTGTAAACAGGCGACATTGAAAATGTTCTAAAACATTTAGGGCGTTCTGGCTACAAAACGTTTCAGAAACACTGTTGTCGAAGTCATTTTTTTCCGGCTTCTTACGTCCTCGCAACTTTAACATTGTTATTTCCGGGAAGTGATTCGCAAACGGTGTAGAAATTTTTAATTCAAAGCGACTAGTGAGACATACGTACAATGTAAGAAATGTCACAAAAATATCTGCTTGGTTGTTGCGGCGCAGCCCTGAAAATGATGGCAGTGATGCAGAATAAAGAGCCGACACTGCCGACGGAGTTCCTGGTGACGGGGAGGACGGGGCGGCGGAACGCCATGCCTGACATTCTCGACCCCCCGCACGCCGGCGCCACCACGGCCGGCCTGCCCGAGCGCCTGCAGCAGCTGGCCACCTCTGGTGAGTCCGCCCGGTTTTAATTTTATTATATTCATGAAATAAATGAAATAAAGTAAAACTTGCAAAACAAATCATTTCCGGCACTGCAGCCTCGTGGTTGATGATGTCAAACGACGAC
The DNA here is from genome assembly GCA_022494535.1 of Himalopsyche phryganea. Taxonomy (NCBI): domain Eukaryota; kingdom Metazoa; phylum Arthropoda; class Insecta; order Trichoptera; family Rhyacophilidae; genus Himalopsyche; species Himalopsyche phryganea. The sequence goes on from JAGVSL010000222.1 coordinate 9,495, forward strand.
TGGCCCGTGAGGTCGCACGGCCGAGAGTTCGAATCCCAGATCGGACGCTTTCATTCGTTTTGAAATGTTCGTAACATGTATTCAATTTTATGCATTTCAGATCCGGCAGAACCTCAACCGGGATCGTCCAGCGATCACCCGGAATCGGCGCCGGTCGAAAAGACGGCGGAGTGCCCAAAGCGGACGGACTCCGACAGTTGAATCTTACGGCCCCCGATTCTCCGCCCGACGCCCGCAGACTTCGTCGAGTCTCCCGCCCTCCCGCCCCGCCCGGCCGACACCTCACCTCACAAAAAATCATAGACTCTCAGCGATCGTCGTCTCAAAGTGAAATTTTTTCTACGAACAAAATGTTTATTGATTATAGTGTACCGTTACGTAGTCTGCTCACAAAATTGTTTAGTTTTTACAGTGTCGTCGTTCGACGATGTCGATGATGGAGCAATCGTGTCTTGGAGATTAGTACGAGCAACGATCGATAAGTGGAGCCGATCTTTGCTGTAGTTTGTTACACGGAAATAACAATACCTCGATAATGGATTTAATTTACACGCGAGCAATCGCAGCCTCTAATGAGTCGGCAACCCTCAATCGATGAAAATTATGTTCTGCATTTTGGTTTTTCTGTGAGAAACATCTGTCAAACCGCAATGTACGCTTTCAACTTCAAACCGGCTAACGCCGAATCCAAATTGTGCTGTCAATTTGAGTAACAATTAGCATTTCACTGCAGCCGTGTCGTTGAACGACAGCATGCCAAATATCTTAAAATTGCTTAGTAAATGATCCAATTTTCTCTGATTCTAAGGAAAATTCTTGCCGGTTTTGTTTTTTGAGTTATGGCGTTTCGGTGGACGTTTGTTTGGTCGCAAACGGCTGTAATTTGTATTTGACGTTTGCCGTAGAGGAAGCTACTACTCTTATGCACGATTGCGCAGTCGGAATGTTTCTAGTCTAGTAATATGTGTTATGTAAATTTTTTCTGCTGTTGACTCTATCGCTATGTATTCTGTCAAATACTGTCCAGTCGGACGCCGCATCGAAAGACTCATTTATTTTTTTTAAATACTCTCCTGATGTATTCCGATCGAGAAACGGTTCCTCTTGCGGAATTGATGATCTGTCTCGAGGAATTATCTATTTAATGCCTGACCGATCGCGACGTGTCAGTACATTACAAGGAATCTCTCCCTGTCGTTTTTAATGAGGCCGTTCGAGTTACGAGATAAAATGAAAACGAAAAATTTTCTCAGCTTTATTCTTCCCTTTCGTTTCTTTTAGCAAAAGATATGATCGGCGTTATGTTAGTGTAATATGTTGCCGCTCTTAGGGAACGGCCGAAGGAATTCGAGATCCGTCAATTCGGCGGACGGCAGGTAGTCTTCTCGGTCACTTGTACTTTAGTTACTGCCCGACTTGTAGACGGTCTACTTATTTTTCGCTGCGTAATCGCCAACTTTTACTTTCGAACAGTCCGAAAACGAGAGATAGAGATTTCATCGTACCTGCATCTCATTCGTGCCATCACTGTGTGCGTGCGATACAAAGTAACGTAGCGAGGCCGCCTCGCGACGAACGCCGCGTGTAACTAATCCTGAATGATTCCTCGCGAGGCAGCCCCTTTACGCTGCACGATGATATTGCATTTTTTTTTTTTTAACTCATTGTTTTTTCAATCTCATCTAGGTCAATAATTGTTGTTGAATTTTTATGAAACCGCACGGATTTTTCACGTGTCGATCACTCGGTACGTGTTGTTTTTCATTGTTCATCGAACATTGCTGTAAAAAATGAACCGTTCGGATGCTAAAGACTCATTCAGATGTCATCGTGCGAATCGCAATGTTACACGTTTAGGAAAATTTAATGAAGCCGCGACTCCCAGTTTATTGTTTTTAGTGTGGCCGACGCGCAAATACAAATCGCCCCCTTGCCTGACTTCGGCGTACTTCTCACCGCCGAAGCGACGATAATGTTTCCGTTATTTAGCGTGCGAACGGTTCGAGTAGAAATAGTCCATCGAATATATGTTTGTGAATCTGCAACAGGTATCAATTCTCATGTCAATTGATAGAGTATTTATTGTAATTTATGGAATCTTAGTTATACTAATTACGGGAAGGTTAGTTAAGATTATCGAGCGTGACATGTGTTGATTCTCTAATATACGTTTATTGTAACAGTGTACAAATAACAATCCATTTCAGTTAACGAAATAATAATATTTTAGAATTCGAGCTCAATCTGCGTCACAATGAACGGCGATAGCTTCTCTAGGCGATTTGAATTGAATCTTCCCGTGTAGCCTTTCGTGAAAGACGACTGATCGCGTGGAAAAAGATCATAACTCCGTGCAAACGTAGTAAGTAAGTTTAACATACCGACAAAATACATGCAGTGGATCTGCGATTCTTCGTCATTGAGAACATTCGTTCTGCAAACATTTACAAAAACAATCAATCGAGGTAAAGTTTGTGACCGAACCGTAATATTTAGATTTAAATGATCAGGGAACGATACGATTGGGTTCCACTGTTCCACATTTCCACAAATCCACAAATTCCACATTTCATTTAAATAATGGGGTCAAATAAACGTGTCGTGTTATTTAAATAAAACGTGGAGAATGTTTTTTTTCAACGGACAGTAACATATTGGAAATTCGTTTTTAATATTAAATTAAAATTGATAACTCTGTTATTCTGATTTTGTCGTGCCAATACTAGTTACAAAACCAGTGGAATAACAAATTAAAAGCACTGTTCTTGATTTTATTTTATATTTTAATCAACGGACTTTTCAACACAACCGTATTCGTCAAAAAATTAGTAAAATTAACTAAAAATGTAGCTCTGTAAATGAAGTGATTATTCGATTGATCTGTAAACTCATTTATCGAAAGCTTCAGTTGAATGATCTTCGTATGTTAATTTACATGTTATTTAATACTTTTGCAGCCTGCACTTACGTAGCTCACTTCACTTTTACGGTACTTCGTGACGTGTAGAATACCAAAACTTCACTTCTCATTGGCTCAAATTGCAGTGGTGAGCATATTTCCGCTTTCAAAGAATATCACGTGTTCGAAATGTAAGGACATATAAAAATATTCAGTCAGTTTACCGATAAAAGATCCCATTTTCAATGACATCCGGAATTGTGCTGAAAAACTGAATTCATTAAACGTCAAGTTCCGTCAAATTAAGCCCGCGAGACCGTTTTTTGCCTCCTGAATAATCGATAAATAGAAAATCAAAGATCAAAGAGCCCTGCAATTTCACTGATTGACAGTGGACAATATTAAATTTATTCAAACGTCATTCGAAATTGTGCCATAGAAATTTATTTTACGAATTACTGCAGTGAGGTTTTTTTTTTATTTTGTCACTGTTTGCGCAACAGAGTGAGTGAGATAAATACAGTTTTTTTTTTATCACAATCTCGTGTGGCGTGCCATCTTTTTAATGAAAGAAATCTTAACGACTCCGTCTTTATTAAAGCCTCTAGTTTTGTGATTATATATGTCGATTTCTGCAGGAATGATATTCTGGGACGGTCGTCGCCCCATTTATGCTAAGCGTAGTGGTATTAAAATATTAGGTCAACTAAAACTATATTTGATATAGTGTTTTCTGTATTGTTATATTTTCAAATCTTTGATAACCGCGCACTGGGACAGTACATGGTTTGTTTGTTCGTTTCACACTACGGTCCATTTAGATTCGCGGCCAACTTCACAGCGGCTGCTCGTCTATCTGTATCATTTAGCCCTAGGATCGAGTACCTATAGAGGCTCCTCAATATACCTTGTGAACGTCGGCGTGCGGTGGATGTGTCTCCATCTCTATTGTACAATTTCACTTGTGCACGGGTAAGTAGGACAGAAGAGCAAACGCCAGAATGCCCTCATGTCTCGCTCGCATATTCGCTTTGCGTGTGCTCTAGCGAGAAAGTGTAGAATTCACTGCACGCGCCTGCTTGTGAAGAGCTCTAGATTCATGCGGACAGGACAAGAAGTTTTCTTTAACCGGTCCAAGCTAGATGTGATATAAAAACAACAAAGGCAAAGATTCTCTGTACTCTGCCGGTCTGCTGCCCCACCGAGCGCCGGTGACGACGTGTGACGATGGTCATCGGCTGCCATCTTTGAGAACGGGATCCATTCGATCCGTAAAGATATAGGCGCGAAGGATTCAGACCCCACTGGAGTATTCGTAGCGCATCTCCGAGCCGGGTCCATATACCAAATTTAAAAAGAAGGTCAATTGATTACATTTCGTTTTGTGATTCCTTCAAAATTCAAAACGTTTTATAACCGGACACCAAAAAGTAGTTAAAACATTATTAATGTAAGATTTGGTATTTTTACATTAGAAAAAGAGTAGTCTCTCGTGTTGTAACACACGTTTATTAGAACAATTAATCTTTAATGTGTTTTAGATTATTATTAATGCCTTTTCTAAAGAAACAATCTATAAAATAGTATTTAATATTGTGTATTCAAATATTTTTTATTACGCCTGGCCCCGTAATTACATTTTTACATCCATTAACAGAAACCGCTCTGGTCGACCGCGAGAGATCGGTGGTAACATTAAAGGAGTACGAACGAACAGACAGCCCAGAGAATAAGGCCAAGCGTATGCTGAGGTGCAGGTCTCGTATTGCACGAAGAAGCACAGACCTGTGTACGCTGCGTCATGCGTCCGTCCTGAGGTGCGCTTCGTTGCAGTGCCGGCACGGATTCCTGCGTGACGCGTACAGGTTTGGGTCACTCCGGTGACACGCCAGAGTTCCTCAGGCCCGCTGAACGTCCTGCGGACAGTACCTGATGGTCGTCCAGGACGCCGGATTCTCACCGGTCGAAAGAAGAGGCAAGCAGGATTGAGGCTCTTCGTCGCTTGACCCGGCCAGCTGACTTCAGGGCGTCACCTGGTATGTTCTCTAATCTTCGAGTTCCTCAAGAAGTCAAACAACTTCACCCCCAGTATCCGACGCAAGCATCTATTCCCGAACCTCGCGGTAGATTCTAATTCTCAACTTGAAAATGAAGGATGGGGTGGGATTATTTCCTTTCACTGGATGTGAAAAGGAATAAACCTCCCCTCTTCATTTTTAAGTCGAGGATTAGAATCATAGTCTGAAGATGCTGTTTAAAGAAGCACGGAATAATAAAGTTATCAACTTTAATTTTATGTTGAATTTTTTCTGTCAGTTTAGATTTATCGTGCTCTCGAATGAAAAGGGAAAAATGTTAAAACAGGGTAGTCATCTGATATGAGATATCAAATCTCACTAAATGCGCCGATTCAACCGGAAGTATCTTCAAACAGTGCGATCGTCAATTCGAGACGGCAGTCGAGCGTGTAATATCTCGAGGGTATACTGACGGAAGGCGACGGAAGTCACAAAAACGAGTTCCGAGATAATCAAATTTCAAGCATTTTTTTGTACATTATAAAGAATAATCTTTTTGGCATACAAATCTTAAGACTCAGTATCATGCTTTTTGCCAGAATAAAAAAAAACAGTATTACTTAATACTGTTTTTTTTCAAAGCCATTATATATCTACATTTAAAACAGAAAATCATCCAAAACCGGGTTAACGCGTTCTGTCGGTGTTCCCTCGATCTATCGCTTGCTCTTTTAATTTAGAATACTAATAACTAATAGTTTGATAGCGAAAATCAATTGAAATCAAACTAAACTAGTTTCAACTGAATTAATTTCAAACGTAGCATTATATCCTTGTAGGGATGTTCCTCTACGCGAAAATGTACCAAAAATGATAGTGAATTTGGAATGTCTTAAAAATATATGATAAGTACTTGTAAGAATAGCTATACTAATTATACGGGAACAAGAGTCTCGATACGATCTTTCCACTGTTGCGTGCCGCATGTCATATTTTATTATTTACGTTTCGATTATGCAGCTCGCAAATTCCTACGGAATACATTGCAGAGTCGAGTGTGAAGAAAATTCGAATTTAATTTGTCGCGTTGCCATATCTCGCAATTGTGCATTGCAACAGAATGGTTTCATTTTGAAATATTCGTTTGTCAGTATTAATAATATAAATGAGCATGTCGATTTACATTTTGAATTTAATTTTAAACATATTTATGTAATCGTTTTCTGATTGCACATCGCTGCGTCATCGCAGAGGTTAAACCGTTTGAAAAATGACCGACCATGTAAAACTCATCGGAAGGGGTTTCAAAAATGTGACGTAATTTTGTCAGGGAGTAAAATGTTCAACGCGACAGCAATTCAAAAAATACTGCTACATTAGAAGTCCATTAATCGATTTATGAAACTGTCCGAACGGGGATTCAAACCTGCGAGATCCGTAACCCAAGCCAAAGACATTACAAAGGGTAAATCTAAAAACCTGTTATTCTTTTGTCTTAAAAGCGGATACGCCCCATGCCTTTAGTATCGCAGTGATCTTATAATATCGTCGGCACAGTGTCTAAAAAACCTTATTTTGAGATAATTAACTTTTAGAAAATCATGAAACTTAAGCCTCTATATTTCCATGCCTAAACCGTTATTTATTAATCTGAGCACTTCGTTAATGATTTACGGATTCGATTTTAGTATTAGTAATTCTTTCCCGCATTCATTTTTCTCAAAACAGCCGATTTTCGACTTGATGTCTTCTGCCACTTTGCCGACGAATTATTGTTTCGATTACAAAAAAGATGTATTTTTACAACCCAATTTCTCAATGTGTTATCGAATAGTTATTTATTTATTTTCTCTAGTCGTAAGTTGAAAGGTGACTAACATTAATAATTGTATAATGTTTTTTGTCACATTATAATGGATAGCATTTAATGCAATAGGCGAGTGTATTAATTTAAGGGTGTGCATTTTTTCGGCATCACTGTCAGTTATGCGATACCCGCTGAGTGAAAATATCATTCTTGTCACTTAAAAAATTGAACGATGAATAATTACAATTTTGTAGAAATTATTGTGGGCTGCGCAGTCGGGAGCGGTTCGGGGCCGCGGAGTCCCGACATCGACCCGCAGACGTTGATTTTTTAAATCTCAATTTTCTACAAACTCCAATGTGAATGCGGTAAATTGTTAAAAGTCGGAGTTGGTAGGCTTTAAACCACTCGTCGACCCTAAATTTATCAAATAGCAAATATTGCAGAACCGATGATGATAGCATCATCGCTTTAGTTGAAAGCCTCTAAGAAGCTATTTAAAATGATGAGTCGATTAATTATTCAGTATTTGTTGCTTTTCTTTTTCAGTTGATTTTTTGTCGAATCGGTGTTGCCGTCAATGGATGTGATCGCCTTAATTGTATCATTATGTTACTGTATTACAATATAATTGGAAAACGATGAGATCTTTTACCCTTTGCGGTGGAGTGCTGCATTATCATATTTTTTTTTATTGAATTATTATTTCTTCACATTGTCGCCATACAGGAGAAAGTGTCCGAGTGGTAAAATATAAAAAATTCAAGTGGATAACTTTCACATTCCACTGGCTGTGTTACTGAATTTATTCAGAGTGCGACAGAATTATATAAACACTTGCAATCAAAGCGTAGAGGTGCAGACGGTGCAGATCTTGTGTCGCATGAAGAAGCACATACCGATGTAACCCGCATCGCAGACGCAGCATACGCTCGTCCGCTTCGCTTGACCTGCCGATTCTGCCAATTCTGCAAGGTACTGTTCTGCATCGTCTGCCCTTCGTGCTTAGCTTTATAGTTATTTTGCCCATTTACGTAAAAAATGCGCAAAGTCACTTTCTTTTGTACGGCAACGATATATGGATGATACTAGACATATCTATCGGTGATTTTTGGCAGTCACATTATTTTTATTATTTGTTTTAACATATTCAATTAATTTAAAAAACCGGATTTCATGGAAAATAACCAACCACTCAAAGGGTTAAGAGACACCCCCAACAAGCGAAGCGTTAATTCACTTTCGATCATTTTGCACGAAAGCGTAAAAATCTACCAGTAATTGATTAATGTAGACTTGGTGCATTCTAAGCTGTTCATTTTGAATCGATAATCATTCGAGCTCGTATTTTGCCGGATCCGTGGTGAGTGTTTGACGTTGTTAGCTTCGGTTACGGAACTCACGGGTTCGAACGGGGCGACTGCTAGTCTTATCCTATCCCTACTCTCTTCGCGAAAGGGAGCTTCAACGATTTAGTAATAAACAGTTCTTGTAGAAAAATTTCTGCCGAGATACCCGCGTTGAGAGGACATGGTCGAAAAAAAGAAAAAATTAGCTCGCTTACAAAATATCATAAAATGAGTTACCGCTTTGTTTCGTTGGGCGTGTCGAAATGATTGGTCTTTTCTGACATCCGTTATTGTTGTACAAAATAAGAATTATTATGGTCACAATAAAGCGTCTCAATATTTCTAATTAAATTAATAGTAATAATAAAAATATACCCATGTGTTTTTTACTGGCAACTCTTTGCAGTGCAAAAGTTTAGTAATTTAACAGAGAATACTTTGCCATACGCATCGTCCAGTTCATCGCTCGGACATCTCCGAATAACGGTACAAGCAATATTCAAACGGTCACCGTTTTATACATTTTATGGTGTGTGCAACAGTATAAAGTCTTTTTGGAATCGTCCGACTGGAACTGGACGATCCTTATAAGCCTACAATTGAATGCTGAAATTCTCGAATACCTATTGTTGACAATGCTGGATCGTTGATATTGTATAGAGAAAAAATTTACGTGTTGAAATTTCGTGAGCTGGCATCATTTTTTATAATTAGAATACCTAACAATTAGTGATTGTAAAAATTTTGCAGCTCAGTTGTGAATATCTTATTAGATTACTCGACCAAAGAATAGAATTTTCTCAAACAAACACCGCAGGAACGTAATAAGTTCACAAGGGCACCTGTGACATTTAAAAAATCCATCAGTGAGTTATTATCATTAGATGAATTCAACGCATAAAATAGATATGGAATGTGTTTTTATATACTGCCTCCACTGAGGATTGACAACATTCAAATACGATGAACGGATGAATCTTCCAAATTGCGAACTCTGTGTAAATTCACAATTATAACATAACTCTGTCAATGTTTGTAGAGAAAATTCTAATAAAATGATTAGTATCATGTAAATATTACCTGTATTAATTGCATTATGAAACGGATGATATTTCTCGACTGCTGTTGTTCATCTGAGGGCGTCGCTCGGATCTGTACGATGTAACCATTGCAGAAATACAAATAACTTATTGTGTGATTTTGCTGTTCATATTTTATATAACTACACTTGTCGGTGTTTTACAATTTCAAATGTAATAAACGGGATGAATCCCGAATGAAGCAAACTTGTTTTTACATTATTACATCCCTAATTATGAAACGACTCCGTTGCGGTTTGAAACAATATTTGAATGAATAATGAATAACTTTTACACTAGGTGTAGGATTCCCGGGCTAGGCCCTATTTCTCCTTTCATCTCTGGGAGTTTTAGTGTTATGAGTGTAGGTCTCTGTGGGTGGTGAAAATCTTGATGGTGGTGACATTGATCGTTGATTCAATAACCTCGAGCTGATCGTGTGTGTGAGATGTGGGCTTATATATATTATATTTTTTTTTAATATATATGTTTAATATATATATATTTTTTTTGGGGGTTGCACATGTTTGTGCAACGCTGACATATTCTTTTGGCCTCTTAATTTTTTTATTATTTATCCTCGAGAGGAGGTCGAGCGATCAATGTCCCAGACGGTCTGGATGTCAATATTTGATTCTTGGTTATATATATATATATATAATTTCTAAATCGCAGTACATGCGCCTTTTTAATATGCGACAATGGCGCCATCTATTATTTACAGTAAAAAGGTGGTAAATTAAATAATATTATTAAAACTAGCCTAGCAACATCTATATGAACTTATCGCATGGTTTTTATTAATAGAACGCGTACACGGGGAGTAGCAGTGCACTCTTTGCTCCTTTGCGAGAGCCGTCCCCTACGTCTACAGCGGTCGCCACGATTTGACACTTTTCCAGTGATAAAGAATGGACCAAAAAAACTGCCAATTATTAATTATATTTAATGTTTTATTCACATTTCAATAGGTAGGTAAAATATTAACTACAGTACATAATATAATAGTTCATTAATTAATGTAAAAGCGTATCATCATTTCCTGCAGGAATCTAAGCGCACATAAGCTCGAATGGTCAAAATCGCCGATGCAATATTTGGAATAGTTTGATATAAATACCAATCTCGTTCTTCTAAATAAAACTGCGAAATAAAAGAAATTTAAGTCCCCAAGAACTCGCCGAGATGGTGTAAAAATCCTTACGCTCCCCTCCCTCCCTCCCTCTCTTACATGAAATTCTTCTTTGGAAGACGCGGAAGAGGCCGACAGCCGAGCCGGCCTTTATTCGATCGCCCTAAGAGAGTAAAAAATTAAAGTCAACGAGCCAGGTTCGTATATTCAGTCAGAGACTGGGCATGTCTAAAAAAATAAGTTTAGTAAGTTCTTCAGACTTACGCCACCATGCTTTTGTTAATCATTCAAAGACAATCATTCTCGTAAGGGGTTTTTAGATAGCAGTAATTAGTGAGCTCGCATGCGGGAAAGGGATACAAAGACTTAGTCTGTACCCACCCTAGCGCTGTTTTTGGCCAGGAAACTAGACGAGAACGAGTCTCCAACACCACATAATAGACGTAGAAATCAGTAGATATTTTGTCAGTCATTATCGTAACCGTAAATTCTGTTAAATGAATTAAATTATGGGTGTTTTTGACACGTAATAGTAAAATTAGTGCCTGTTTTACACTAATAATAGTGTGCGCGATCAGATTGCCAGGGAGTCATCTGTCAATAGAGGCGCCATTTACCAGATTCACATGCTTGCACGTATAATGATTATTACAGGAATACGAATAATATTACAGCCAACTCATTTTGTTCAGAATATAGACTAAAGAAAAAGTTTTTTCAAAACTACAAATGCTTTACATCGGAAAACGTCTGTGTGTTTCGGCTAAATGGTTTTTCCACATTTATCAGCGAAAGAATGGAAAGATAAATCATTGTTGTTTAACTGTGTCTAACACACTTGACGCATTTCTAAAGAAATCCATGCAACTTGGAACTGTTCACTCCATTCAATGAGTAAGCGTGGTTCATTTTATTGCCAGTTGTGAAAAGACTATGGAATACCGACGGAAGTTTTCATTTGACACGTCGGCTGCTGACGGAATCGTTTTGTATGTCAATATGGCTCACGGTAAACGTGTGAAAATACCCGTGTAAAGTGAGACTACAAATTTTCCAACACTCGTATCTCAGTAATTTACAAATGCGGATTGGGCGAGTTCACCGCCGAAGCGACGATATATTGATTTCAAGTCAACATTTCTTTCAGCTGTCTAATCAATAATAAGAAACTAAAATATAACCGGCCATTACAGAAAGGGAATGCGTTCAATGAGTCATTTCTTGCGCCTTGTTTCACTACCCGCAAGCAGGCAAATATTTTATTATTGTAAAAGTGACTGACGCGTTTTTAAATTCCAATGAACGTATTTCATTTAAAACAATATATATGAAGAATACACTTAATTTAATGTTTAAAATATTCTTATTTGATTAGATCGATATACAAAATGCAATATTTACTTTTTAAATTGAGTAGAAGAAAACATATCGACAGCGATGCGATCGGACAAAAGCGAAGCTAAATCAAACCAAACATCAACGATTCGGTCACTAGAAAGTTTCTAAACTATGAAAACAAATAAACAGCATTTCTAACCGGCAACGCAGACGTCTATACGCATATTTAATTCCACAGCTAAAAGATTTGGAATTAGCCACCGGACTGCCGTCCACCGATTGGGTAGTCAGTATCTTGCAGTAATTGTAATATTGCAACTGCAACTATTCGCGTACGATAAGGTTATATATATTGATAATGGTTAACGGCGGAGCGAGAGAATTTAATTGAAGACTCGATCGGGCAGGACGATGGGAGCGACCAGAGTCCAGATGTAGATGGCGCTGCACAGCCACGACGAGATGATCTTCACCCACATCGACGCCACATTGGCGTTCAACGTCTGCAGAGTGGAGTTTGGCCTGAAATGAAACGAATCTGATTAGATTTTCTGCTGAGGAAGTTGGTAAGTGAGGGTATATCGAGAGAGAGAGCTCATTAAGTCACGCATGCAATTCGACACTCTGAACTAATATAATATATCTAATTAGCACTGAAAATAACAGTATTAAGTCACATTTTTAATTTATTTATTTATTGTCAGAAAAGAATCTGATGATCTGTATGCCAAAAAGATTATTCTTTATAATTAACAAAAAATCTTTTTGAATCGGAAACAATTGTGCTCGGAAGAGAGTGCACTTTGAAGGAGAAAAATGCGACGTTCACAGAACTTGTTTTTATGACTTTAATGTCTTCCGTCAGTGGTAAAGCAAGTGACAAAATTGATAAATAGTAAGTGTACACAGATTGCTTAATCAATTTTTTGTCTGGAATAACTAAGTATTAGGGTTTGCAATTTACCGTCAAATTGCAATAAACGGTAAATAATTTCTCCCATTACCTAAAACGGTAATTTCTTAAAAACGGTATCCTAGATTGTAACGTAAATAATTAAAAATATGTTTTATGGGAGTAATAATGTCGTTAAATGTACTTATATGTTTTTTGTTTATTTGAAATATAGTAAAATAATTTTTCAGAATTAAAATATGCTCTCATGAAACAAATCATATAAATACTTTCTTCTTTTGGATTTGACCTGAATTTCGTACATATTTGTCCCGCAGATGAAAACACTCGCTCTGATGTGATGCTAGTTGGTAGGCGAGTCATCAGATTACGAAATGCAATGTTCAAATATTTGCCAAAAATTTTTTCGAGTTCCAAAAATGACATTTCCAAACTTCCCGTTCCGCATGTATATCTACAATAAACTTTTGTTATAATATTGCCTGTATATGTCCTTGATTTGTGATAAAATCATTTACGGTAATTTCCGGTAAATTGGAAAATTTACCGGTAATTACCGATGGTGCGTTTTTGATGATTTACTGGTAAACCGATAAACCGGAATGCAAGCCCGTACTAAATATACGCATTTATTATACCAGTTCGGCAACAGCAATTTGTTTTATCTTTAGATAGTAATGTGGATCCTGCTATCCCTAGGAGGATAACGAGCTCTTTCTTCGTTTTCAGACCAATACGAGTTAATTCGTAGCCTGTCAAGTCTCCTCAATCCTCTCAACAGATTTTTCAAATATTACAGCATCATCAACGTCAGCGCCTTCAAGTTCACAGCCTCAAGCCAGGAGCAACAGCTAATAAGCAGGAACGGAGTAGGAACACAACGCACTATTCTCAAGCAGAGATTTGATGACTGTGTATAAATATATATAGAGTAAAGCGTCAGTTTAAATATAATTGATCGAGACACTCACTTGTACCAGTTGGTGAGGGTCATCATGACGTAGAGGGTGGAGAGCGCGAAGATGGCGTGGAAGAAGGACCACGAGTAGGCGACGGTCTCCTCCTCGTTGTCCCACACCTTCTTGCCGTTGCCGCCGGTTTCGCCCCCGTCCACGCTTCCCACTTCTGCATGCGACACGCCAACAATTAGATTACAACTATTACCTATTTGACATAATTTAAATAAATGTGCACCACCGGAGATGCCAAGCTAAATGGTGTAAATGTGTACATCGAATACCTCATGGAATCATAATACACTAGTCAACATAGTGTATTACATACTTTTCCAGCTCTGATTTCATGTACTCATTATTTTATCAAACACTGGGATTGCTGATGTTTGATAGATTGACTGATAACAGCGGTGAACATGGCTGCAATGAACACATCATTTTACATACACATCGGACCTAATAAACATATATAGAGCAAATATAAAAATTGTTATGTTCTAGCTACTAAAGATGTAAGAATAGACCTTCAAATCAAGAATATTTTAGAAGTCAAATATAACGTGGCAAAACCATTTAAAAAAAATGGTATAATGTTAATTTCATTGGAGAGCAGAGTGCACACGCGAGGGACAGATGCATGTACATATATATTTTTTTACGATATCCGCTCCCCGCTCGTGGCATACGGCCACCACGCGGTGCCTCCAGTATTCTCTGTCCCCCGCCGGTCTTGTTGCATCCTCCCATGTCATTCCGTCGCTTCGCCGAGTGCTAGATCCTACGGATGATCATCAGCGGCCTTCCGGGATGACGGAATCCATCCGGTCGGCAGAAGAGACAGGAGTGATTTAAGCTTTCCTGTGGCGTCCACAGCACGTGTCCGAGCCGGATCCGTCGTCGCTTTTTTTTATTATGGATGTAACAAGGGGCCAGTGGTCCGATCTCTCACCTCCGAGTTCCTGACAAAGTTAAGCTACCGTATCGTGCAAGCATCTGTTTTTGAAGCACAGTACACAGTTACCCAGCGCTTCAATTGTTAAGCAGCACTGTCAGAATGCACGCGTTGAATAGATGGCACTCAGTTCTGACCGAGTGCAACCTCGAGTCCCAGACTTTCCGCATTGAGTTGAAAATTGCTATCCCTAATCGGATGGTGAGCGCTCTACGCGGATCGCCGTCTCTCTATTTCTTTATACATAAATTCAAAAATTATCAACTGATCAGGTATGTTATAAAAAATTGAAACATAACAAAGTTTCACATCTTTAAAAACCAACAATGTTACTTTTGTGTCACACGAAATCTTTGCGCGGCGATTATGATTCTGCGGAGAGACTCCCTCGACATCGACGATATCCAAAACAGTTTTAACAAATGGTACAATGTAATAGTAAAAGCATGCACACTACAAATGAATATGGCGAGGGAGGAGCAAAAAAAATATTTCCATTACATGGGAGGCGTTCTATCTACAAAATTAAGCACGGGAAATAAACAGTGACGATTGAAATATAATAGTTTATTCCTACGGCGATCAGGGGTCGACATTTCAAATAGACAAATAATAAAAATTAGAAAGGAAGACAACCGAGCAAGTTCAGACAAGATCTACACTTTGGAAGAACAAACAATTCATGTCGATTCCACAAAAAATGATTCATTCACGGGTGGTGGAATTGTTTTGCACAGTTCTAAGAAAACGGACCAATTATTTTTTACGAAAAGTATTATTGAATAGGTCAGTAGGTATTTGTACATGTTTAAAAGCACTCGAGCCATTTGTGAATATTGGAATCCTCATTTTTACCATTTGGCGAATTTTGCAGGTGCTCATGCTTGTTTCAATTTTATTCCCACTCTGGTTTTTACTTTTTATTGTCTAATGTGCAATTTAAATCTATAATATAAATAGCTCTGTTGATTGTATTTTTATCAGTTGATAATGCTCGTTATGAGCGAAACCGGTATTTATCATTATTAACATGTGAAAGTAGTACAAACAAATTGTGTTTTATTTTTAAAATATAACGCCTTTCCACCAAGAATAGACAATTAACACCTCAAAAGTGACTTGCATATATATTTAAAAATGACTGCAGGGGGTCAACCGGCATGAATATAAAATGTTATGTTTCGGAATGCATAATAAAAATTACGGCAAGACACTACGGGTGTACGCAAACCAAGCGGGACGGGGAGGGGTTACTGACGATCGATATCAATGAAAGCGAAAAATAAAAAAGCGTGAATGTAAGTAAAAGATGGCGTGACATGATTCCGTTCGGGTCTTTGTAGTGTGCATACCTTCGTTATCGACCAACCCACCGGTGCCCCGCACTGCGGAGGAATCCCGACACGGACACGGGCGGTTTCGTTCAATCATCGGCGGATGCACGAATGCGGATGGTATTCATTCAATGGAGGTTCATAAAAAATAAAATGAATTTGTTAGTATCGGCAGCATTTCCAGTCATGTTTGATTAGATAGCACACTGTTTTACGATAGATATGTCTAAATAATTTATATGACGTATATGTTTGTCATAAAAATATCGAATTTATTTATAATTTATTT
Organism: Himalopsyche phryganea; assembly: GCA_022494535.1. Lineage (NCBI taxonomy): Eukaryota > Metazoa > Arthropoda > Insecta > Trichoptera > Rhyacophilidae > Himalopsyche > Himalopsyche phryganea. Next base: position 25,561 of record JAGVSL010000222.1, read on the forward strand.
TTAGCCAGAGCCGCTTACAACACAGTGAGTGTGGACTCCTACCTGAGTTTATCTCGAGAAAGGTTTACATTGAGGAATATTTACTACTCAGTCACTCAACTTCCATTTTCTGGAGAGAGCGGGAATAGAAGGATAGGATGGGACTAGCAGTTAGCTGATCGCTCTCGCTATACCCTATTTTTAGGATCGAGCGAGTGGGAGAGAATTTTAGATAGGATACTAATCCATAAATCGATGCGTGAAAATTTTCAATCTGGGATATGAACTGTGAACCTGCAATCTGTTGGATTATTATCTGGATTAGCGGTTTGCTGGTCGCTCTTAGTTATCCAGTCCATTTTTAGGATCGGGCGGGCGGGAGGTAATATTAGGCATCGCAAACATTCGTGCCTTCGAGCAGAAATCAATCGAACGTAGGCGACAACGTTGACCGCTGCACCGACACCCCAACAGTTAACTTTTACATAAAGCATTCGCATTGTATCAAAGTCAGTTGATACGAAACATTTTGTGACAGGCTGTAAATTTACTTGAATCGATAAAGAGAAATTATTGCTACTACTCTACGAACTGAAACCGTCTCATTTAGAAAATGATATCTTTGATTATCGTCTCGTTGCGGTTAGTGTGTTTCGTAAAATATTTTTAGACTCGGAACAGTTACACACGCGGAAAATGATTTCTAGATCGAGATTCCCTCGCGCGTATTATTTCAAATATATTACCGGCTCCGGTGTCTTTCACCAGGACGTGATCGGATCCCGACATCTTTGAGCTGCTGGAAGCCGTCTTGAGGGTCGAGTACAGCATGCAGCAGATCCAGATGATCAAACCGATGATGGACTCCTTATCGAAAGAGACCTAAAGAAAACAAGGCGGCAGAGGTGATTTCTGTTCGCAAAACTTTTAAATAAACAAATAATTGATAATATATGAATGCATATTGATAGACACCGCAGTGCGTCGACGACTGCCGCACATCACAGTTCGAATTGTTGCCGGATTGATACATAAATATGTAACTGTTAACGAGCTATCGTATAGTTTGCGTTCATGATATGAACGAAGGAGAAAGCGAAAAGTGGAATGAAAAAAAAAGGTCATATAGCCGTGTGCAGAATCTCATAGTTCAGCATCTTCGGGCCTTTCAAAATGGTGTTATTTTTACCTGGCTCTGAGCTTTGACGTCATTTCTTCCGATCTCACCGAGGAAGGCTGAGTTGCATTCGCGGCCTACAAAATAAAATCATAACATTAAGCTGGTCATTGGCGAGTTTTTTTTTATGGGAATTTGTTTATTTGTATATTTTTACAGGTGAACGGATAAAACCGTACAGGAAAAAAGCAGGCACGGAAAAGCGGGCGGGCTTCTTATCGTTTTGTGAGTTTTTCAACATGAAAAAATGTTAAAATAAGATTTTTTTATTTTAAATAACGCCAAATAATAATTTTCAGAAAGACATAACGTCCGACGACGAAAGATTCATTTGTTGCGTTCTATCTTTGTTTGAAAGTGTCGAGTCGTGGATAAATCGTATTGAGACATTTATATACGTTGCCGTCTCAAAGGATGATACATAGGCAGTCGGAAACTTTTCCTTTGTTTCATAGTATATACCCGTTATTCAAGTGAATTTTGTAATTACCAGAGTTCGTGAGGGAAGACCAGGTCAAGTAGATGATGTAAAGGCTGACGACGGACGACTGCAGGAGTCCGCTGCGGCTCTGGTTCTCCTGCACGGACGGGAGGATGGAGATGCCGCTGAGAATCACGCACATTATCAGGTTGATCGAGATGAAGAACTTACTCAGCTCGCAGCCGTCCGACTGAAAACGAATCGACATATTTTAGAATGGACATCCTATACACGTCTATACCGATCGTCCAGTGCCGGTACTTTCCGAACGTTTCATGGCATTTTCGATTTATCTGAGAACTGAATCGGATAGAGCGCAAAATTTTACTTATTACTGCATATTTAACTTTCTTTTTTTGGAGTCGTCTGACTGGACCGGACGATCGATATACAAAAGGGAAACCCTGAATTTGCTAGAATAAAATATTTATTTGTTTAAAATACTGCATTAAAAAAAGAGATTGATGAATTACCTCGGTGAAATACACAAACAGCAGGACCACACCCGTGATGGAGAGGGCGTAGTTGATGAAAGTGGCCGATAGAAGGGCACAGTACCAACCTTTGGACTCGGTATCTTCATAATTACCTGGAACAAGGCACAAAAGCATCACTGTAAAAAGGTCCGATGACTATAAAAGTAGAAACATTAACAATTTCCCAGAGACCCTAGTCAAAACGAATTTGAAATCATATTGCAAAATATTTCAATGCCAACTGAACTCTTTTGTTAATTTTACACTCAGCATTCGTAGGTGGTTCCTCGTAATGGTTTACTGAATACAGATTCTTCAGCTGACAGTACTAAACCAGCATACTTCATTATTTATAGCTTCGTTCGGCTGGTTCTGTAACTAGGTGTGCCAATTGTTTCAACTCCTCCAACATCTTCAACCAGCCAATCTGGCAAAGCTCATCAGCAAATTATTTTTACTCGCTGGTAGCAGTTACGAGCAGAGCGTTGGAGCAGGAGCTCAGAGAAGTGGAGCGATGGGGTTTGGCCCGGAACAGGAGCGCCTAGAATTTCTAGTGCTCCACTCCTTCGAAAATTGTCATTAACCTTCCCGTTTCCATGCTAAAATAATTCCTTCAAATTACGTTACCGTGTGAAAGTGTCATATAAGCGCATCTATAAAGCAAAATGACAATTTCAAAGAGTGAAATACGGTTTTATGTAGTATTAAGTAATTATTTAAGGCATATTTTGTGCGTAAAACCTGAAATACATATCAAACTAAACGAAATTGACGAAAGACGCAAGAATCGAAATACTTCATAGCAGAACAAGCTCGAGACGTATCTCGGTGCCGTTTGAAAGAAAAACAGTTGCATATGGTAAGGTCATTCATCTTGAGTCGTTACTATACTATACTAACTGTCACTAAACCATATTTAATACTATACTATAATGTTGTCTTTTTCGATGGTAAAATTGATGAGGTTTTCAAATTATGATTAATTATACAAAGAAGATGTGAACTATAATGTATTTTTAATTTTTATTTATACGTAGAACTATTTTATTTCAGACAATTTAAAGGTTTAAAAGCCGACGTAACGCACTGCTACACCATGAGTATGGAAGGGTTAGTAAATGTTTAAAAAAATATTAAGCGCTGAGCGGATATGTCTGCTCCGATCGCCCGGTTATAAGGATAATATTAAAAATCACATCGATTACCGATCCAAGCTTCGGCCCAAGAGTGCGCAAAGTCTATGATCAGCACCAGCTGGATGATGATGAAGAGAAATCCTCCTATCATCCCGAAGTACATCCAGGTGACGCCGAACTCTCCCTCGGGGATGAAGAACGCTCCGACGATGCCTCCGATCACCAGCAGGTATTTGATGCCCCAGAAACTGAATAAAAAAATCAAAATATTAATATTCGAATACATCACTACTTCTGTGGAATACGTATATTTTTTTTATAACCGTGTCTGCTCCCAGTGTGGAGCATACGGACGCATAATGGACGTGTCTTAACGGAAGTTTTCTACAAGAACCGCTCGCTACTCCATTTCTCTTTTTTTAACCAGTCAGGTGCCATGCACGCACCGGTGCATGAATGAGATGTTCGACGTGTAGGCCGTGCACGCATGGGCGTGCGAGAGATCTCAAATCTCGCGACAAGTAATATTTTTAGTCGACATTGGTTCACGAACGTCTAGTCCCATCTGTGCTCTACCAGGATAAATTAAAATAACTCAAAATTATGCTATGGTGAACTAGTAAAAAAGATTTCTGTAAAAGGTGTCCAACAGGCTATCGGGATAGAGACATTTCCTATTTCTCACGAAATATTTTTACTGGAATTTTAGCACGTACATAATTAATTGGTATAAGCTAAAGGGCTATCGCAAAAAAATAATGCGAAATATATATTTCTTTTTCAATATCTCCTGATTTCATTATTTCTTTCAGTTTTATTTTGAATCTTGCGGTCGGAATGCTTTTCGGACCTCAGGCTTATTTCTAAATATTTTTTCATTTGGTTTTTACAATTGTTATTTTCTTGCAAGCGACTATATTTTCTAATACAAATATCACCTATGAGCGTATTTAGGATACATAAATTTTTTTACTCATAAATATATCGCCTCTCTAACATATGGCCTTCTAATGGAGGTATCTCAACAGAAGTTTTCTATGAGAACCGCTTGTTACTCAGTTGCTCGACCTGTTTTGTTTCGAAGTGAGTAGCGATAAAAGGTCAGGACTAGCGGTTAGCTAATCGCTCTCGTTACACCCCGTTTTTGAGGATCGGATGGGTGGTAAGGTGTTGTAGACGTCACAAACATTCATGACAACGAGTGCTGTGTAAAAATATTTATGAATTCGAGTTCGTTACTCATCATCGTTAACATCATTTTGTCCAAAACATAATTTTTTGTGTGTCTGTAAACTATATATTTTTGTGAAAAGCTTTTGTAATAATGGAGTCCCCCGGAAAGAGCAATTTACCATCATCCTCGAAATATTGACCACCACAAGTTGAGAACGATATTTTTATTGTAACGCCAGAATCGGAAGGAAGTGATATCGGATTGGTGTTGGATTGCTGGATGGCTTAACTGCTTTCGAAAATGATTTTGATGTGTTCGATGACAACGATGATACGGTTCATTTCTTTCAGATTTGACTGGCAAGAAGAAGATTCTACGAATCCATTTAATAAATTTTTAAAAAATACTATTATTAAAACTATGATAAGAAAATTACCTGAAAAACTATTGTGAAATATGATAATATTAAAACTAAATTTAAAAAGTCAACAAAAAAATAATTGTATTCATGTGTTCTGACAACCTTGGTGGTAAAATAAAAAAAAGTCGATTTTATCGACCGTGACTAATTTAAAAATCAACTAAAGGCTTGACATGGATGAATGGAAATAGTAAGTAATTTGGTCTGTATCATAAGATTTATGACATTTTGGGCGATTTGAAAACACTTGGCATGTGGTGACAGAAATATTTTTACGATCCTGGCACTTAAACGGTTAAGAGAGTAGGGATAGAATATGGCTGGCACAGGACTAGCGGTTAGCTACTCTCACTACACCCCATTTTTAGGACCGGATGAGTGGGAGGGAATTTAAGATATCACAAACATTCATGCCTGCGAACAAACTAGTGCTGTTCCTGACGGGATCATGGGAGATGACATTATACAGCTGCCCACATCTCAGCACAGCATCCCATAGATACATACTGGCAGTTGTGTAGGACTATTTTTGTGCCTACTTAACTGGTATTGCATATCGGTCAAAATGAGATCTGGACAGGGATAACACTGTTAGACGACTGACGTACATAGATATCACGCGTTTATTGCCACTAATATGAATATTCAAGTAATTTTCTAATTTCAATATTAATGCAGAATGACTCGGATGGACTGACACGAAGGTATGGATGCACCCATCGTACAACAATCGATAGAGATGAATGATTGCACCATCCCAATGTGCGATGTTGCAATTTGGATTTACGCCTCCGTTACAGGAACACCGGTTTCGACAAAAAGAAAATACGCACCCGTTCTGAATAGCCGCTCTGGGATCCTTGGACGTCTTCACTCCGATAGTCATCAGCGCCATGAGACAGAAGAAAAGAAACAGAATCAGGTAGATCCTGAAAACAAGTTTGATTTATGAAATAAAATACGATACACGAGCGCCGGTCCGGTTTCACTCGACAAAGTAGCATTTTCAATTGAGCAGTTGTTCACGATTCGATTGACTAGAAGATCTTAAATATAAAGTGCAGGTGGCCCTCGACTTTCGCACAATTCGCTATTTCACATATTTCAATATAGATTTTTGCTGATACAAATAGCCTTGTGAAGATTTATACTTTATCAGTTAATAATTTTCACAATGAGCGAAACCGGTCCTGATCATTATAGAAATGTGGAAATAGAACAAGACAATTTTGTTTTAAAATATAAATGATATTTGAATAATATTGTATTTCGCCTGTGTCATTTATGCCCAATTAATTCTTGAAGTTTTGAGAGGATAAATAGCGTTCGGGCAGGGAAAATATCAAAGAGCAATAAGTCACCTGTAAACGGCTAAATATCCAACGGCATCTTGACAATTGAAAGTCACTGCGTTCGGAACAAACGCAGCTTTCGTAGAATTCGTGCAGAACGGTAACTGAAATACAAAACAATTTACATTTCATTACATTATTACTACACTATTAAAAAATCAAAGTTTTTTTATAGCTGCATTATTCTCAGTATATCACTACCGGTGTTAAAATTGAATTACGGGTGACGTCAATGACACTGAGAAATCTGTGACAATCGGACTTATGAGTATTGCTCCATTTTTGGTAATTTTATGATAATTACGAAAAACATTACACATATAAGAACGATTCAGCAGAACTAACGGTATGCGTCGCGAATGCTCCACAAAAATTATAATAAATTTATGCGTCTATTAGATCAACTCACAACTGAAATGATATATTTTTACTGTCCTGGAAGTGCAGGTACAATACATTAAATGTTGTTTTAATGGACACTGCTTATGGGGAGCCTCAATCTTGCTTGCCTTTTCTTCCGACCGTTGGGATTCGTGCGTGTCGGAAGACCGTCGCATAGTATCTGCAGTATGTACTCGGCGGAGCTGAGGGACTCTGGCATGTCAAGGGAGGAAGGAATGCGATTGGCGGGTGACAGGGAATCGCAGAGGAGCCGCACGGTGGCCACATACTTCACATAGGGAGCGAAAGAAAAGAAAAAGATCTTTTAATAAATGAAAATTTTAGTTAATGTGTTATCATTTAGCTTACCTTATGCAGGGTATCCTGCAAGCCGGGCGAAAGGGTGACGCAGGCGACGGCGGTAGCGATGAGCAGCATGATGGCGTACATCAGCCGCGAGGATGTGGAGTTGCGGCATGACGGACACGCCTGGCAGCACAGCGAGCACGCGGCACTGCCACAACAGCATGCCAGCTAGAACAGTCAGTCAATTGATATTGGTACAGTTAGTTCATTTGTCAAAAAAGCATTTATCTATTTTCGGTTTCCCTGATTCCCGTGTATGATGATTTTTACAACGAAAAATACCCAAAACGATACGTATTGGAGTAGAACAATCTTTTAGGAAGCTAAAAATATCGAAGATATTCGTGAATGACGAAAGGAAACGTTGGAATAATGGTTCAACGATGATGACATGTCGCAAGCTATCATGTTGGGCCGCCATTCAATTTTATTAGTGAAGTACCAACAGTAAAACACAATTATACATGTTGTACAATAGGCATAATGGCGATACGATATGACAGCCTGCGACATGTCATCGTTTAACGTTCCAACGTTTCCTTTCGTCAGTGACGAATAAACAAATACGAAGCCGACACGCTATAAGCCCACCGGTGGCCCGAGTAAAACACGGTGCGTAAAGTAAAGATAACAGAAATTGTAGGATTCCCGTTATTCCCTTATACTTTTGATACAAAACAAAATATGGTAAAGGTTCGTATTAGTGGACATTGTCTCAAAATGCATTTTTTCACCAAACACTGCGCAATATGATAAAATATAGGTTAGAATAGTCCTTTGCACGCAAAATATGCTCAATAACCACGAAAGGAAGCATTATAAGACTGGTGTATCGCGTAATAGTTGCATATGTCAGACTTTATTTTTTCAGCCATGTTGGATAAAAAATCAGAATTGCCAACCTAAAAACCAAACATATTCATGGGTAATTTAAGACATCGACTGAGGGTGCTTGATGGAATTTCAATATCAAATTTGGATTATTGAGATTATGTACACTTCCATCTATTTTGTCACTAACGACCCGGGTTTCGCCTTTCGGCATCTTCAGGCATTCGAGCACACGAATGGACTCGAACTGACAGACAGTCAACAGTGTCTAACGTTTATATAGAAGATACAAATACGACAGATATTATTTACGAGGTAAGATATTATACGTCTGAGAGCCACACTGATACCTGAGTTAAAATTTCGAGAATTGCCTTAATCCTTATTTTGTAAACACCACATTTACAGAGTGGCGAATTGTCGCTTTCCAACTTATTATGGAATTACCAGTGATTTTACAATTATAATAGCATTGTGGGTTTTTACAGGATGCAATTCGACAAAAAGGGTAAATATATACAATCATTCCACATTTAGTGACATCTGTTAGGTGTTTCAACGTATAGGATATATTAACGGAGAATTAGGAAGGTTCAGCTGCTCATTCAGAATTGGCAAGGAATTTAACTGGGCTCTATTGATTTCCAAAATTTCTTGATAAAATAATTTATGATCCCCCATGTTTTTATGCAACAGTTTAACCCCATCATCCGCATTAAACGTATGGTTCTCCATTAGCAAGTGATTTGCGAATGTCAAAGTTTCTTTTTTTAATCTAAAGGCAGCTAAATGTTCTGATACCCTTATATCTAATGTACGTGTGGTTTTACCCACATAGAAATGTTGGCAATCACTGCATTGTAATTTATAAATACCAGTTTAAAAAACAACTCACTGATGGTGTCAGACGGGCGTTCTATTGCAAAAATTCTCTAGGCAAATTTCTTATTAACAATAAAGATAGAGTCCATTTTAAGAACAAATCTGGTATTTATAAATTACAATGCAGTGAGTACAACCTTCCTAATTCTCCGTTATTATATCCTATACGTTGAAACACCTAACAGATGTCACTAAACGTGGAATGATTGTATATATTTACCCTTTTTGTCGAATTGCATCCCGTAAAAACCCACAATGCTATTATAATTGTAAAATCACTGGTAATTCCATAATAAGTTGGAAAGCGACAATTCGCCACTCTGTAAATGTGGTGTTTACAAAATAAGGATTAAGGCAATTCTCGAAATTTTAACTCAAGTATCAGTGTGGCTCTATATAAACGTTAGACACTGTTGACTGTCTGTCAGTTCGAGTCCATTCGTGTGCTCGAATGCCTGAAGATGCCGAAAGGCGAAACCCGTGTCGTTAGTGACAAAATAGATGGAAGTGTACATAATCTCAATAATCCAAATTTGATATTGAAATTCCATCAAGCACCCTCAGTCGATGTCTTAAATTACCCATGAATATGTTTGGTTTTTAGGTTGGCAATTCTGACTTTTTATCCAACATGGCTGAAAAAATAAAGTTTGACATATGCAACTATTACGCGATACACCAGTCTTATAATGTTTCATTTCGTGGTTATTGAGCATATTTAGCAAGATAAAAGACTATTCTAACCTATATATCATCATTTCGCATAGTGTTAGGTGAAAAAAAAGCATTTTTAGACAATGTCCACTAATACGAACCTTTACCCAAAATATTTTTATTTGTCAGGTTGGTTTTTCTGTTCAATATGAAAATCGCCATGATTCTGACGTTTGTCAACGAATATGCGACATGCCATCGTAAACCTATATTCCAACGTTTCCTTTCATGATTCACGAATATTTTCCATATATTTAGGTACATAAAACATATGGTTTTGTTTAGTTTTCGGAGAAAAATATCATTTTTAGCCTACCAATAGACATTTACCCATATGTATAGACATTATATGTATTTAGCTTCATAAAAGATTGTTCTACTCTAAAACATCTCATTTTGAGTATTTTTCGTTGTAAAAATAGCATTTCAAGATTACATCCGTTAAAACGAATATTTAACTTCGAGGACAAAAAGAGTAGCATGTTGTAAAACATATTTACCAAATTGCATTCTAAGAATTATGGTTACATCTTTCATAATTAATACAGATAGTTAACTGTCAAAATTTCGATGTTTTCTTAGATAAGTAAAAAAACAATTACGATATTGTCAAATGATACACGTCAAAATGCTGCAAGTCTACAGAATAAACTTATCATTAGTAAATCAAACAAATATTTGCCAAGAGGTGTCCTTCAAAACAACAAAAACATCGGTTTTGATTCGCTTAATTTTTCGTTGAAGCTTATGTATAGCGCTCGTGTAAAGCCATTTTAGTGCTAGAGATATTTTTGATGAATTATATGATCAATTTTCGGCGATATTCGAATAATTGTAAGTAAAAGTCGATAATAATGGCGTGAGTCACGCATCTGCAATACGACATACGACGTAAACAAAGGTTCATTATTAGTCACTACTCGGTTAAAGATGGGTAGTTTAGGGTATATATACCTGTGCAGCTGAACATACACCTAAAACTGCTCCCATTTCTGTAAATTTATGCACAGAACAACCTTACGGAGTGGCTTCGGAAGATAAATCGAAATGTCAACAAAGGCAAACGCATACAGGCGAAAACGACATTAGAAAATTATTGACAAGAAGATCGTGAAAAAATTTTATTCAATATGCAATGCTGCCACTTGATGATAATTAAAGTGGGTTTTCTTGTCTGTGGTCAAGCGAAAATTCACTGATTTCTGAAGGAAAATAGCTGTTTTATTTCTGTTTGTTGACTTTATTTTAATTTTGAATATTTTTCAAAGTTTTGCAACAGTTCAATCTTAAATTTAGGAGAAAATAAATAAATAAAAGCCGTACAAGTACGTTTGTACCTCTATGTTGGCATTCTTGACGACGTACTTAACGACATTTGCGAACAACTTCAGTCATTTCAGTGCGCTGTTTCGATATCTCTTTTTCTTCAGAATCCGTGTCGTCTTTCGTTCCACCCGTGCATTCGGGACGCTGAAGACAGTATACTTTTCGCGAACGATCGCAGCCGAGCCCCGTCCGGCCGCCCCCGCAGTCTCCCGAGATGGATAAGAGAAAACTATCGACCGCGGGCGACAGCCTGTATCAGATTCTGTCCCTCCCGAAGACGGCGAACCAGGACGACGTCAAGAAGACGTACAGGAAACTGGCTCTGAAGTATCACCCCGACAAGAACCCGAACAACCCTGAGGCCTCCGACAAGTTCAAGGACATAAACAGGGCGCACACGATCCTGAGCGATCCCACCAAGCGCAACATCTACGACAACTACGGCTCGCTCGGGCTGTACATAGCGGAGCAGTTCGGCGAGGAGAACGTCAACGCGTACTTCGTGGTGACTTCCACGTGGTGCAAGGCCCTCTTCATCTGCTGCGGCATCATCACCGGCTGCTACTTCTGCTGCTGCCTGTGCTGCTGCTTCAACTGCTGCTGCGGGAAGTGCAAACCGCGCACGCCCGAGGACTCCGGCGACTACCACACGCTGGAGAGGGACGACTCGGACGGGGTGGCGGTGACCTCGCAGCCGGGAGGGGAGTCCCGGCCGGCCCCGCCGCCCGGCTCCGCCGTGAACCTGCCCATCGCCATGCCGGCGCCGGCCGCCGCCTCCGAGAGCTCCAACCTCAACACAGGTGGGGTCAACTATGGCATATCTCAGTAATTCGGCGGCCCCTCTGCACCGTAGGCTCTTCCTTAGCTCGTTTCACCTCCCGCCGATGCGGACGCAAGTCGATCTGTTTACATTTAGCGTTTGTTTACTTTCGAGTGAATCATCCAAAGTGATAATGTGTTACTGTTAAGGAACTCGAATGATTCGTGTATCCGTATTTATTAGCCGTAAGACGTTCTAGCTTGCAGAATTGTAAGAAAACCCACCCCCGAGGTGGCGATGAATGCATAGTATTAATTCTACACTCGGTCATGTCGGAAGTCTGCTTTAGCATCGCTCATCACCTCATTACCTATCTAATCGGCATACTCCATGGCAGACATCAAACTTTTTGTCTATCGGTTCATTTTGCATAATAACTCATCAAGTGACATACCTTTTTCATTCTATCGCATTCTATTTCGTACAAATAGACATCTTAAAATAATAGCAAAGAAGTATTCCTGCATAATATTGTGATGAGTTATACTAAAGAGAGTAGTGTTACAATGCATTTTAATATTCAATATTGCACGAACTGCACCAAAGCTGTAACAAAGCAAAGCATTTTAAATCAAAAGTCAGAGCGGGCAGGGCTCGGTCCCTTCACTATTATTTATATAATCCATAGAGTGACCGAACAACAGTCCTCGCAACTCTTTCAGATGTCTCTCGATTGTTAGACTTTCTGTTCTACAGCTAGCGAGCTTGGTTAATATAAAATTAAAATTGATGACTTTGTCATTCTGCCGGTTCACTCTGTTATTCCACAACCGGTAGAAAGTTATTAATTTTTATTTTATAATTAAAAATGAATTTCCAAAAAGTTACTGCCGAATCCATCGGAAATACATAAGCACGCTGTTTTCTTATAAAAGTAGTTAAATTTTGATGTTTTAACGCTTGATAAATCGTTGTCTATTATTCTATCTATTCTAGGAACGTTGTTTTGGCAAAAATGCTATGTCGTTGATACTAGTTTGGCATGCAAATGTTCCTCTATGGTAAAATCGGATATGTAAGTATTTATGTATCTTAGAATTTAGTATATCAAGAAATTCTTTCATTTTTAAGCAGTTGAATGCATACATGTTAAATATGTTAACAGGTGCGTCACATTAAATGAATCAAATTAAAGTTATTCTTTTGCCAAATACGGACGGAGAAGTAAACGATGAATTGTTAAAATATTATAAAAATGAAACCGTCGAACCGTTGCGTTTGAATGTAGAAAGATTCGCAATCAAAATATATTTTAAATATCATTTCGCATTCCTTTTTTCAAGTTGATAGTTCTGAGTGAACGGCTAATGAAAATTTTTGAGCAAAGCCTCTAGCGTTAATATTTTACAGAATATGGATAATTATAACATCAAAATATAGGTGGATCTATGCCAATGTGGCACGAATAAAGTTAATAATGAATAGAGAGATTTTAGCCAAACTCATAGAATAAATGCACCTGTTATTCCAGACAAACAATCAATATCCCAGGATTTCGTCATGCGCTTACTTTAGGCCTATTTAATTTCAACGATTTGAGCTCGAGAGAATAAACATTTTTAAGAAAATATGCTTTACAACATGCTACTCTTTTTTTGCCTGAAAATTTATTTAACACTGCTAAAAAACAATGCCATTCTCTATGAAATTGGCAAAAAACGAACATTGGAATCGAGGAAACTAATAAATTATGATAAATACTCACTTTATTTCCTGATTTGCTCTATGGCTTGTTTGAAAAAATTCCACTTGTATATACTGATGGAACGCATTAAGTCACTCTGATGGTTTTCTGTTTTAAATGTATGCAATTTAACGCTCAACGTACTGGGAAAATGCATTAAGTCATTATACAGTGGCTTTGAAATAGAAACAGTATTAAGTCATCGCTGTTTTTTGCAACTCGTCGATGCCAAATCTTACGATTTGTATTCCAAAAAATTATTGTTCATAATATACAAAAAATCTTTTTAAATCACAAGCAATTGTACCTGAGAGGCGGAGAGAGAGAGTACTTTTGCCTTTTGTCAGTATACCCTCGATATTATGGTGACTTTTCATACTGGTTCTCGTGTACGATAATTCGGCATCTTCCTGTTTGTAATTAAGTTTTCTAAATAAAGTAAATTCAGGAAAAAATGAGTTGCATGTCGTAAAGCATTTTTAGCAAACACGACTCCACTCCAACTTAGCATTTTTGTCATAACAGAAACTGTATCTCTTCCATAAAGAGAGATATCCTTGTGATTGTTTAATCGTGATATTATACACATGTATATATATAAACCTATATGACAGCTGTTAAGTGTCACTATGACGGGCATCGAGACAATTTTCGATTCCAGTGCTTTGCTATGTTTTCAGCCGTCGTGAATAAGCGGAACTGTTCCGATCCCATAATCTTTTGCATTATTTTAGAGAGCTTTAATAAAATATTTTATTGTGAATGATGTTTAAATGTTTTTTATATTGTAAGTATATATATTATATTGTAAGTATATATATATTGGATCGTGTTGCCATCCTCAAAAATTTTTTTTTTTAATTAATGTCGCATCTCAAGAATGCAGGGTTGCTATGACGGCATTTGACAAGTGACCAGAAATAAATATATCAAAAGTCAGTCTTTTGAACGTTCGTATGAAGCATTGCATCGTCATACTGCTCAAAATATTATATTTTCCCCCGTGTCGTTTAGTCACTGTTCTGATTTGTCCGGTTAACATTAGGGGCATATCACGTTCGTGATTAGCCTATAATAAATCACCTCATCATGAAACCGGTACCGTAATCAGCAAGAGGAACAAATCGCTCGACAGACATCAATATTGGGGACATTTTTAGCAATTTGATTCGAGGACTGTCTCTTCGCTTTGTCTACGGCAGCCTCGTATAGCAGCACACGCTTGACACATTACGCTGACCCTTTCATCAGGTAAAAAACGGAAGGAATGTTGAAACTTTTTCACAGCCGTTTTCAAATTAAAATTAGGCAATTTGGTATTCGCAAAACTGTGTCGAAAGAAAAAACCATTGTATATTAATTTGATGAAATTCTCATCAATTGTATCTGTTCCCCCGGGTGATATATACTTCACACTCAATATGTACATTTGTTTTGACAAATACTTGTGTACAAAAATGTACATTATATACTCATTAGGTGTCGAGGGATGCAGATAAAAATTTAATTGTCAATTGATAGGGCGTCTATCACATTCGAATATCAAAAAAATGTATTTTTTCTGACCCCGTCCGCTCCCGATGCGGACAAAATGGATTCATAACGGAGGCATCTCGACAGAAGTCGTTTTACAAGGCATAATCGTTATTCAGTCGCTCGGCATCTCTTTTTTCAGAGAGAGTAAGGATAGAAAGACAGGGCTAGGAGTTAGTTAATTGCTCATGAACCAATTCAGCCAATGAGAAGAGAAGTCAGCCGACTGATATTTTCGAAAAAAGTGAGCTAGGTGCTTTTTGGTATTCTACATGTCATAAAGTATCATAAAGTGAAGTGAGCTAAGTGAATACAGGCTGTAAGAATTTAAATTAAATGACGTGTAAATTAATGTGTGGATATCATTTGGCTCGCTTCACTTCTCGGAGGCTCAATTTATGATAGTGTCTAATAACTCTGGAGTTTACATTTTTTTATTCAGAAATAATCCGCTCTGTTCCTCTTCCTATTACACTCTTTGTAAGTGGAGGTCACGACGATAGACAGCTGCGACAAAATGTGTCCGTCGTATGAGAATGCGGCATTCAGTCGCCCAAGTATTGTTAGTGCATTTAATTATTAATATCTATGCTATGTCACTAAAGGTATATTGATGAATTATATTACCTTATTATTTTATTGTTTATTTGTTTTTTTTATGTAATCTGTTATTCATAATTAACTCAATTTAAGGACTGTTAACACTCGAGTCTCGCGTTGAACGATGGCGAATGAAACTATGCTTTATCTAGACTTGACAGATAATCTCGAGTGCACGAGTGACGGTAATATTCTGGCCCATTTTTTTCTTACGTACGTGTAACGCCAAATGCTCATTCACATCTCATGCGAGCGTATCTGTTTTCTTTTCTGCGTTTCTCACTCTCTCACTCGACTGCGTAATAACATTCTCTATAACACTTGTGTTTCAAATTTTTACCTAGAATGTTCCGGAAATTTTCTCTAAACTCGTTTGAATACACCGTACAGAAAGTTAAATAGGATAATGCGTGAGCTTTTACAAATAGAGTTCCACTCGCTCTCCATAAGATGCTGTGAACTGAATGCCTTGTAATTTGGTCTGGATCTCGGATACGCTGGAACTGTAGTGACTGACCTATAGCATCATCGCAATACGCAATGATAAATCGCCTGCTCGCGTTTCAGCAGCGGGGACTCCGTTAAGAAATGCTGACCATGTCTGTGCCCGTCCTAGCAATAAATCGGCCAGAAAACATTGCCCGCTTTCAGACTACATCAATTCAGTAGGATAACAATCGATCCTCTCCGTCTTGATAATTCCATGTTACCGTTCTGCAATCGCGGTGTTGTTCGGGTGTGTCATCCGTGTAACCCTTCCTGCAACGATTGAATCGGCATTATTAAATTACTCAAAATATCTTGCGTACAGAAATTTAGCTCTGATAAAAATGTTTCCATCGAAACGTGTTTCCTTCGCATGTCGTATGATCGAGTTGCTCGGGTGTGTCGTGTCCTTAAACCGTGCTTTAATTTAAACTTATTTTAATGAACGCTACTAATTTTGCATTTACACTATTCATTAAGTATTTTGTTAAAATGGAATGTTCGTATGTATGTACTGTTACATAATTTGAAAGTAAATTATTAATCGAAGTATCGGATAGAAAAGAAATCTGTAAACATCGAGAATGGGGTTGAACACGGCTCCTGCACTCCTTTATCAATATGCATGTATTATTTTTTATGTATAGCAATCTAGAAATGTCAGTCTTCTTTCTTCAGTTAAAAGAATGCAAGAGTAAGCGAGACGAGCTGCACGGGCACATACATTCTCGGTATGTCAACTGTATACTAAGCGATCACCGACGATAACGCATGCATGTTGCTAAAGATTTGCGAGGTTCACGTTAAAATCGTTTAAAGTTTGTCACGTAACTCTCATCGGTCGACGCCTCAATTTAAAACGACTTCACAGCTCACCGTGCACGAACGGGAGGAAATGGATTCCCTCTTTTTGTTTGCAAGGTTTCGAATTTATCTTTTCATTATTATATTTATTCACAAGCAGTTTATTATTTTTATTTTTTTAATTTGTTTTGTATGATAATGGATGAAAATTACAAAATTTAAATCAAAATAAAACACTTTATTTTTTATTACATACCCCATATCTTTTTTTCTACTTCCTCGAAGCGAACCTCGCACGATCAATGTGAATGACAATCGGATCGAATCGTTCAGATTGATCGTCCCGATCCTGGTATAGAATCACGGTCGTCCTTCCACTGTCAATCTGAATCTCATTCTCGAACGAGGTTGGAACAGCATCATAATTGGGTTCAAAATAGCAACATGTTAACGTTTTTAAAAAGTGGTCGTGAACTTCACTCGGACGTGTGCTGCGGATGCTCCGCAAGAATCTAACCGGATGAGTTCTGTCTATGTCGCTTGACCTATCTTTTTCAAGCGAGCGAGGATAGAAGGATAGGGCTGCGACAGGACTGGGGTTGGCTAATCGCTCTACGTGTGCGTCAATGGCCCTACTTCTTTTTTCATAATGTTTTGATCAGGTTAGGATATGACCATGAGGATCTTTGTGACCGAATGGGTGGGACACGAGTCCATTAATATGTATAGAAGAAATACAAAAATTATTACTTTCGACCTACTGCCAAGACTCTGCGTCAGTCTCTAGTCTCTAATAAATTCGAGAATAGGATTGCAGGTATTCAGATTGATGTTTTAAAATATATAATTTAAAATCATTATAGGAACATTTACTCGAGAGTATTTGTATGTATTGGAGTAGCAAAGTTAATGAACTATATTGTATCAAATTTTTTAACCACATGTTTCATAGGAAAATTTGTAAATTATTGCCCCCATCATGATAATAACGAATTTAAAATAGTTAAAAAAAAACGTTCCGCCTTGAAGAAGCAGATTGGGTTATTATACCATCAATGTCACAAAAACCTGTTTAGATAATAATAAAGGTTAAATGCCTTAATAGTGAATACCAAAGTAGCAAAATTTTCTGAATAACAAATATGTTTTGAAATACAAATGAACTTTCATACTGAATCAATTAACCTGTTCATCGCCCATCCCGTATATATCGCACGCTCTAGGGTAGTCGTTCAGAGTGACATATATGGATGAAAGAAAATGTTAAATATTTTATCCACAAACATTCATGTGAGTCATAAAACCTGACTAACTATTTTTTTTTTTATTATCTCGTTTGATTAAGGCATTCCAAGTATGTTACTATATACTATATTGGATGTATTGGATACGAACGGTTACTGTATTGGATGCATGGGTGCCAGTGGCCCATTGAATTTATTCATCTCAACCGAAACTGCTTAGTTTTAAAAATTAT
This sequence comes from Himalopsyche phryganea, assembly GCA_022494535.1. Taxonomy (NCBI): domain Eukaryota; kingdom Metazoa; phylum Arthropoda; class Insecta; order Trichoptera; family Rhyacophilidae; genus Himalopsyche; species Himalopsyche phryganea. The sequence continues at coordinate 43,661 of JAGVSL010000222.1, forward strand.
ACTAAATACAAACAGATTCTTATCACCAATTTTTTTTCTAAATATAACAGTTGCTATTTTAAAACTTTAATAACTATTAACAGCTTACAGGTTTTGCAAAAAATTCGCATAAAAACTGCCATTTCACTAAATTCACTATAATTTGAAAACTAATTGAGATATCTTAACCAAATTTGATTTGATGGCTTACAGACACTTCGCCGCATAAATCAATGCCATTTGACCAATGGTTTTATATCTGTGGGTTGCATACTTATACGTTGTAGTGAAAAAAAACTTAAATCTACCAAAAAATCCCTGCTTCTGATATCACCCCTGTTGCAGATGTTACAAGTCACCTCGGGACAGGACACAGTTATCATAATGACTCGAGCACCATAAAAATGCCATATAGCCCATTCAATAAATCACTGCGCAATGTGTAAATAATAATAACCAATACTACGAGAGAGAAAAAAGTAAACGTGTACCATCTAGGGGTAGTTTTACAAAACTGTGTGGTAAAAATATTGTTTATGTTTTGTTAATAAATGCGTTGATGTGTATACCACCATCTCTCGTTGACGTTTGAAATCAAACTTGATTAAAACCCAGTACTTCTTTAATAGAATGGAATGTATGACGTAGGACGCATATACGAGTCCACGACCAGTAACCTGTTAATGGCCTTTTTTCCATGCCCGCTCCTAATTTTGAGCATATGGCCTAATCTCAACAGAAGTTTTTAACGAGAACTGCTCATTACTGTGTTGCTCAACCTCTTTTTTTCGAAGAGAGTAGGTATAGAAGGATAGAGCTAGGACAGGACCAGCGGTTAGCTTAACGCTCTCGCTGCGCCCCGCTTTTAGAATCAGTCGGGTGGGAGGAAATTTCAGACGTTACAAACATTCATGCCTACGAACAGAAACCTATAAATCGATTTATGGAACCAGATACTTAATCGACGCCAACGACGTTGACCACTTTTCCGCAGACCTGCCAATTGATTGAATATTAATTACTGAATGAAAGTTTTCATTTGGGGAGTCAAACCTGGCCTCGTAACGAAAATCCCATAACATAACCATAACCCCCCTGTCTAAATAAAGTCACATTTTTGCATTTACGCTGGCACATACTTCTGTCTTAACACTAATTATTTTATTTTTCATTTACTTAATGGAATTTGAACTAGATTTCAATTTCGTTTTAATTGCTCAATTATAATTCTGTAGGCGACTCACGACGGCGTGCAGTGGTTTTTTATGTATCATGTTTACCAGGGATATAGGCAGAATATTTACAATCATTATAACTATGATCAGACGTGTGATAGGCCACGGCCAGCCATTTTTTTACTCTCTTAATCCAACCCTTAAATAGCAGAAAAGCGGAAAAGTCTTACAAAAGTTGGTCAGGAATATCTCGGTTTAGTATGTGGAAAAACTACTTCAGTGATACTCTCACCGTCAACTCTCCGTGATACTCTCAGCGTTAACGGACACCTCCTCGCCCACACTATTCCGTGATATTGAGGATCTACTCTACTAAATTTCTAATGTGTTCATAGTTATGAGAGTAAAAATCAATATTTTTTACATGACTCGTCAGATTTGACTGCTAAAAAAAATTATCTTGGTAATAATGACACACTTGTCCATTTCTTGAAATCTCGTATTTCGCCTTTGATTGCTTAGCAGATAATATTGAATTGAACAACAATATACGTTGATAAATTTTCATCAGGCATTCTTGGTGATTAGTATTGATTAAATAATAATCTAAATTCTGGTATACTTATCACTGACTTATCACTGAGTGAGTGAAAGATTGTACGGTGGAATATATTACCCGAAGAATGTTTTCAGAGAAGATGAAAATTAACGAAGTTACAATTCAACTCTAGAGGTGAAGCTTGTTTATTGAAAGTTTTAGTTAAATGATCTTATTGCATTAATTTACTCGATATTTAATTTAACTTTGTACGGTTAAAATACTTTTGCAGCCTGTATTTACTTAGTTCACTTCACTTTTATGATTATTTATAACATTTAGAATAGGAAAACGTGTGGTTCTCTATTGACTTTGATGCCAGGAAAGGAGTCAATATGTTTATATCGATAGATATATTTATATCTACTAAATACCTAGTACAAAATACATGTAGAAATCTGTTCTTTTGTATGTCTGTCGGTCACAACTCCTCCCAAACGGAGCACATTAGCGACGTGAAATATTCACACGTCATTTTGGCTGCAATCGTTGGTTCAACTGTGCTATTTTCAACTCTCAACTTTTAACATTTAACCTAAAACTGAAATCAATGTATTTTTAACACAAGAAGTATGATATATAATAAATGTCTTGAAAAAAAGGTGTGCACATTCACAAGAAAGTTAATGGAATAACATAAATAAGTACAATCAAAAAATCCATTTGTTTTCTTATTCTAATTGCTCTGGCAACAGCAGTCAGAGCGAGACAACAAATGATACTTTTCTTAATCATTTATTTAAAACGACAATCATATGAAAAACAATAATTTACTTTTTTTAAATATCGCAAGAAAAGTGCCACAATTCAAAATTCGCCATTTTTTTAGATGAATTTGTATTTATCCAGATTCCAAATACCAAAATCTATCTTCTGAAAAAATGTTCTTTCTACAGTTCGTCAACTCACGCTAGAAAGCTGAAATGACACTATTGCTGTAATCGTGAATAGTGTCACATTATGTTTTGGGACATTTTTCTAATTTCACTAAATCAGTGCTTCCCAATCTTTTTGTTGCCACGGACCCCCGAACATATTTTAGTCGTTAAAATTTTTATTTGAAAATTCTGAAATACTTTCTACATTCTATTCCACTTCAAGCAAATTATCTGATCTGATAACGATCAACTTGGTATTTTATTTATTGTGAGAAACTCACTCGAACATGAAAACATCTCCGTGCATCCTTGACTAGTAAGCTTTTTGTTGGAAAGCCTCGAGTTTTAAATTCATGATCAAAGTGTTACTTTCCTTTCCCTGAAGTGAAAGATTTAATCACATCCAAAACCTGCGGACCTCAGTTTGGGAAGCACTGCACTAAATCATTAATATCTCAAAACCGTCATTTTTTGAGCTGTGACACTCTTCTTGCGGTGGTGCGATATGATACGTAAATACTTTCACCGTTAGATCGACTCTGTGAGGCCTTTCAACACATGCGGCGATAGAGAAGACAAGATTCTCTGCGCATGACCAGCCAACAAATGCGCAGGATTTTATTTTAACCTTTTTGCAAACAGCAATATATCATATTTTTTATGGTGTGCTCCGATCCTAAAACACCGGTAATAGCGAGAGCAATTAAATAATCACTAGTTATATCTTTCTACCCCTACTGTCTTTGAAAAAGAGAGGTTGAGCGTCTGATAAACAAGTAGTTCTCGTAGAATAAACTTATAGCTCACTCACAAACAATGGCTCCATCAGGAGTCCATATGCTCCATGTTGGATATGGTAAAAAATGAATATATATAAATATATATGTAATTCTTCAAAAATAATTTTAATAGATTGTATTGAAGTGCACGCCAACCATCCTCTGTGACTTTTCTTTTTTACGAAATTGATATCAACTCTACGTTTAATTTAATTTATTATTCTGGATGCGGCCCTCGGATAAATTTTAATTTTCGATGTTGCCCCCGGACAGCAAACGGCTCCAGTAGCCGAGCTGTCAAAGTTCTTGGATTTTCATTACATCAGTTTGAAGTGTCCGGGGGTTGAAAAAAAGTTGATAATCAATCGAATAGAAATAATATTTCTCATAGATGTCAGGTCACACTTTTTTACGTAAGAATATGGCAACACGAGACCAAATTGATCCAATTTTGCTTGACTTAGTAACTTAGTATCATTTAATCTCTAGGTTTCTTCAGTATCTTTAATGTTTTCTGAAGCGTCCAATCAACTAACATTTATTTATTTTATATATTGTCATTTTCATTCCAAAATTGTATATCTGCATATGCGTTTTTAACTCTTTGTATTATTAATAGTCCAAAAATCGCCCTTAAGTGCATGCAATATAACACAACTGACAAAAATTATGGTTATGTATATATATTTGATATTAATTACGTGTTTTTTATTACTTATTTTTTCAAACTGTTCAAACAAGAAAATGTTCAAAACATAGTAAAAAAAGTAAACATTGAAAATTGGCAAGGAAGTCTACCCAATATGTTCAGACAAAATCTACTTCAATGCATTAAAAAATAGCGCTTGTCTGAACTCACTTCCACGCAGAATATGTAGACATCCGAAGCGATGCCGCCGAAAATTGTTGCTGAAGTTTTTCCCAGCTGCATCCAGTTGGAAGAATTCATGTCCACGATTCCTCAAAAAATGATCCAGAACGTAAAGCCTCCCCCTCAATGGCGGAATTCTTATTTTGGCCCGTATAAATCGAAAGAAATATTTGGCCGGGTACATTTCTCTTCAAACGTTAAACGTGACCACGCCTAAAATCGTTGATTTGGCCGAACATGCTATATGCGATGATAAATACGCTTTCATGTCGATGAATGAGGGGCGGCAAACAAAAAAGTTAGTTAGCGCATTGACCGTGCTATAAAGCTGGGCACTGAACTCATCCAGCGGGTGCATCGTTTAATACGTGAAGAAAGGGTCTCACGAGTCGGTCCAACCTTCCATTGGACCGATCGGCCGAGCCTCGGTGGCAAATAAGGAAAATTAGCAATACTTTAAAAAAATTGCTGCGTCATACGAAAAACTTGTAGAAGCTTTTCGTTTTATCTGGAGGGACTAATTTTCTAAACACTTTAGTGCACGCCACCGAGTCTTGCGCAGTTGCTCCTCGAGCACTCTGATTTAAAGAAAAAAACAAGGTACGGTTAACGTTTGCTACGTCACTGGATACTGCCGTATAAAATTGACGGATGGAGCGGTGGCCGGTGGAGGATGGCGAGTAATCTCATTGATCCGATAAAGAGATTCGAACGAACGAATCTCCGCGACCGATTCGCGATTCGCCACTAATCGACTCGTTTTCATGTCTACTGTGTGCCACTTATGTAATCTTGATAAGTGAAACAAGTATGAAATATAAACGTAACCATTAATAATTGTTGTAAAAAAATAAAAAAAAAACAAAAATGTAATATTTAACAATGTGTAAATCAACAAAAAAATCTACATGTAACATCTCTTCCATTTTATGTAATCAATTAAACATATACATATTATCATAATTAAATTTAAATGTTAGATTTGTTGAATAATGTATACTGTATTTACATATTATCGATCGTCCAGTTAATTACTCAGACATCTCCGAATAAGTATTGAGATAATGGCAAAAGCAATATTCAAATGGTCACTGTAAATCGAATGTTATTTTTATACATTTTATAAACAGGTGTATGAACAATCAGTAGGAGGCTATTTTGAAATATTTTTTTACTGACCTGGAAATATCAACATTTTGTTTAATCCTTTAGAAGGTTATCCGCCTTGGCATTTTTGAGTTTGCTTGTGTTGAATCGGATAGAGTCAGTTGTCTGACTGATGAACCGGTCGATCGATATTATTAAGTCTTTAGAAAAGTGCGAGATTTCTAGAAATGATATATTTATGTATTTATAAAATTCCTAAAAATAAAGAATGATGAATATTTATTGCATTTGCATTTAATGTAGCGCAGAGAGTAATTTACCCATCGTTATTTCGACGCCGACGCCCCCAACGAACAAACCGGTGACCGCCTTCTGGTCATTTTGCAGGAGAGCGACATACAAGCTTGAAAAATTATCAACCAAAGATAGCTTTGAATTCGGAGAAATTGATAAAATCAATTATTAGTAAATAAGATCTTTTTCTCACCTACCAAATGACCAAACGCCGGTTTCTGTTGAGGGTATCGATATCGGGAATACATACACATCTTTCAAACTCTCTCATTGTTTCTGTGACCATATAAAGTGAAACCTCGATCTGTCGTTCTGGCATTCACCGTTCTCCCTCGTGCAAAATGTTCCGTCTGAGACTCGAGATTATCTGTGCAGAAAATCCACAGACTGAGCAGGACAAGCCTTTTTGTTTTATGGCGTTTTCTGATCATAAAAAACAAAGTATAGCCAAAGCTATTAGATAACCACCAGTCCTATCCTAACTCTCTACCCCTCGCTCGACTGAACAGTTCTCGTAGAAAAAAACTTCTGTTGAGGTAGATCCATCGGGAGTCTACAATGTTGAATAATTCCGCATTCATAAATTAAAAAAAGCTACTTTATCGATGGGAGAACTCCATTATAATAAGATAAAATATCAAAATATTCTACAAAATTTTATTAGTTATTTTATTATTAACGGCATCGTCAGAACTATGCTTAAACTTATTTTAGCTCGGCTATATCTACCGTTCATAAGATACAATATTATTACAATGTCATTTCACTTATTCCGACATCATAACTTTTATTTAAAATTAAAATATGTAACTTACTAATTGTGTTGTTGGAAAACGAACTTACGAAAGTAATTAACCCTCGCTTAAACCACTATAAGAAGCTCGTAGTTATGCATAATCAATAAAATCGCAATGCATTTACTCTCACGATTAATTAATTATACCACGTTTGTTCCTTTTCCAAAAACAATGCTTCTTTTACGCCGAACGTAATAATTTTTGTATTTATTGGCGCTTAACGTAGCCAACGTCGTCATACAGGAAGAAGGTCAGTGGTAACATAATTTTTCATCAGGGGAAGTGTCACAGCGATCACTCTGAAAGGGATTAGCCGTCAGTTCTCTTAAGACAGTGTACATTTACCAATCACAATGTTAACAGCCGAATATGAGTTCTGACCAAAGGACAGGTGGTGCAGGAGTGGGCGTGGTGCGGTGGGAGAATCGTCCATCCGATCATCGCCTTGATGCACATTTTTATCTGTTATAGGTCGAGCATGAAGGGACAAATAATCAAACATATTTATCGACACTTTCACGCTTCACATCTCGACGTTTACTAAGTCCGCAAGTGAGCTTATGTCATTTATTATTTCACCGCTTTTCTCTTCTATTGCACGTATCGATCGTCCATTTTGTTATTCAGACTCCAAAAAAAATAAATTTGAGTTAAATACTCAGTTGTAAGTACAATTTTGCGTTCTATCTGATTCAGTACCGAACAAAATATGTCAAACAGTAGTAAAGGAATATTTTTTAATTATTCTGTCAATGTCAATTCGTGTATCGCTTTTCCCATTATCTCAATACAATTCATCTGGAGATGTCCGATTAATGAACTGAACGATGGATATTTTCTTTTTCACCTGTGTCTGACCTTCCTTTTATTGCATCCATATATTTAAATCGAGCATGCACTAACCAGTTTACTTCGAAAAACATTTCAAAACCCCCAACGAACATTGTAGCACTTTTGGTCTTGTGCATGAGAAAAAGAATACTAAAATGGGCCGTCCGTATATGACGTCACGCTCTAGGGGGGGGTGTTGGGTCTAATATAATGAGATGATTTGTGACTGAAGGATGAGGGGGGGGTCAGAGAAAATGTGACGTCACAGGTTTGTATTTTTTTGTTAATTACTGGTTGTTTTTCCTTTAACTTCAGTTATTAGAGCCACCCACTTGTCTGGTACAAAATGCTTGAGAATGAAGTCTCCCCGCTAAGCGGAATCGGCCGCAATTAGTTTTTTGTCAATGCTTCCATATTAGCTTCTTCTATCTTTTGCTTGCTATACCTCATAGCTAGAATATCGATACCTCAGTTAAAAAAGTTTAGCAACTCGAAACAGCATAGTTCTGAGATAATTATACTATCATAAACATAATATTATTTTTTTCCAATAATAGTAGTTTTTAGAGGTTTTCACAGAATTTTTGTAGTTGTTACAGTTTGGATCTAAAGCAATAATAACTACAATTGTTACATTTTGGAACTGGTAGATATCAGTATTCTAAACATTTCCTCATACTTGACTCAAAACTACCCATTTTTGTCTTGTTACACTTGTAACTGAGGAATCTCGTTTTTAACACGCATGCCTTTAAATATTATCGTTTCTGTATTGTGTTGCATGCATTGGCACATTGTGGTTTGTATATAGAAATAATACTAAACACCCTTAAAAAAAAACAGGGCTGTTTTACTATCTGTCGACATTGCACGTCCTGTAGCCGCGCGGTAAAGCTGTGTGCCTTTCGTCTCACTCGGTTATTCGGTCAAGCTCATTAGCATAAATACCGTAATGTCTTCAACGCTTCCATGTTTTCTAACCGTGACCGCTTCCAATGTGGAGCATATCGACTGAAGTTTTTCTACGAAAACTGCTTGTCACCGAGTCGCTCGACCTCGCTTATTTGAGGAGAGTAGGGATAGAAGGACAGGGCTAGGATAAGTCCAGCGGTTAGCTAATCGCTCACGTTGCTCGCCCGCTGGGTGGGATGGACGTCTTTTAGACTTCACCAACAACCGTGCCTTCGAACAGAAATCAATTTATGAAACTGTCCGCACTGTCACTGCACCGCCATAATAAAAAAAAACGGATCAGCTTAACTACTAACCGTTTTCTCATCCCATCCTTCTATCGTAACCTGCTCAGAAAATATGGGCCAAACGACTGACTTACAATCGGTTCTTTTTTAACTAAAAATGCTGCACAAGCTGCCGATATGATAAATTATTTCGAAATTGTATTTTGTACAACTCAAGCAATTGCATTACGTTGGGATAATTTCAATTGTTTATTAGAAACGTGTTTGCTGACACTAAAGAAATCGCCGGGCCCACAGTCGAGCGGTCTGAATAAAAATTAGCCTCGGGAACGGACACCGCTGGGAAACGAGTGCCCCGTCACTGAGCGAAACCGGTCCTATTTTTCATTACATTTTTTATATTTACAAAACGATAGTTACCGTATCGACTGTATTTTATTTTTTGCCTGCGCCCTTTTTGTTTCTATCGTATTTCTTTTCACCGTTTTGTTTTTGTTCTCTTTTTCAGGAGGGGGCCTAAAGTACACATAACAACAAAGCTAGGCTTAAAACGAAAACATTATTCAACGTTTGTTCAACTATTAAATGATAGTATGTAAGTAATTATTAAGTAACATGTACGACGATTAGCCAGTGACTATGACTTACGCCGCGTCTCACGTAGGCGAATTCGATGCGAAGCGGCAACGCTGTCCTGCGTGCCCGCCGCACGCTCCCGCTCCGCCATTCGACATCAGGCATCGCACACTCATGAACGAATTAAAGGCTTATTATTTGATAATCCACGTCTTAATCAACAGAAATATCCGTCTCAAAGAAGCGGGAATAACAATGAATATTTACGAAAAGACACGTTCATGGATTATTCCATCATTTATATCAAGAGTTAAGGAGTCGGCCACTTGATGTATTTTCGTGCTGTGCCGCATCGAATTCGCCTACGTAAGACACCGCGTTAGTACCCTGACGGGTTTAATTATGTGATACTTTGCCGTGTGTTAACTGTTTATTTTCCTATTTCTATTTCAATCCGCAATGCCAATAAGTTGGAAGTGATCGTTACAAATTCCACTAGAGGCGCGGTGATCCAAATTTTGATCGAATCGCACGCGGGAACCAGCCAAACTCTGGATTATTTTAATCATCTTTTACGAGCTCGGATGTAACCTAACCCGAGCGATATATACATCATCGATACCTTAGTTCCAAAGTGTGACAACTCGAAAAGCGTAGTTCTGAGATAATAAGGAAACAAGATTTTGGGCAGGTTTAATCTTCTACTGTGCATCTAATTTTTCTAGACTTTAATTAGGATTATGTAAGAAATATATTTATAGTATTATAAATGTAATTTTGTTTGTTTCTAATTTTATAATAAGAGTCAGTTTCAGAGGTTTTCACGGAACTTTCGCAGTTGGTACAGTTTGGATGTAAAATAATAATAAGCACAGATTAACTGGATTTCGGAACTGTATTGTAAGCATTTCCTCATACTTCACTCAAAACTGCAAATTTTTGACTTGTTACACTTTGGAATTGAGGTACCAATATGCAGTTGTCCGTTCAAAATATTTCCTTACGCATAAATAACGAGCGTCGAGCGTTCTCTCTGGTGGAAATTTTGAATTATCGCTAATGCCCTATTGTGTGCTGTGGAAATGCAGACTCGGCGGTGAAACATAATTGCTACTTAAGAAGGCACCATCTTCTGCCAAAGTGTCAGTCCACTAGATGTGTGTTGTCTTGAGTCATTTTTAACCTTTCGCTTGCTAAACAAAAATATGTATCGTTGCTTTGTGATAACGGCGAGAATTGCTTACAACAATCGTCGTTGACGTCATAATGATAAAACATTTTTGTATGTGTTTTCACCATTTGTATCACCTTTGTGTCCGTTATCATTTTACAACAGTTAAAATAAATTGAACAGTCTATAATGAAAGAAAGAATTTTTCACCTAAAGAGCGCGCTGGCTCTAATGTCGGCTCACAGAATGACTTAAAACTAATATTACAATGTAACGATACGCTTTCAATAGCTGCACACTATAAAATCGAGGCAAACTGCAAAAGTTTGCACGTGCGTCTCGCTCGCTCGCCTACCAATTTCAATGATCAAGATAGAGGAAGCTTTCTGTATATTCAATTACATACGGCAGTGCCGGTACATCTAAGCGTGTAATTGCTTAAAATATTGAAATTACTTTTTTATCAACTATAGTCGGTGGCGTTTCTCGCTGACATTTTGAAAAACGCCATAGCAGCAGCGAAGGGTTAAATATTATTTGTGTTTTCAAATTTTTTATCGCCATAATAAAGTATTATCACAAAAATCCTTACTTTACTTGAATAAATATTCAAAATATATTTATGTATTATTTTTTAACATGTTTTTACAAGTTAATTATGCCATTAACTGCATTCACTTGTTCTTCGGTAATAATTTGTTTGCTTTTTCCATGTTTTGTTATAATTTTTTTTTATTTAATATAAATAATCGTAATTCTTATCATTATAATCGCTTTTTCTATTGTATGGAATAATTGCAAAACTCTATATTTTTATGTAATACAGGAAATAGGTCCCGGACTATTCACCGGGACCCGAGTACATATCGACCGTCCAGTTCATTACTCAGACATTTCAAATGGTCACCGTAAATCAAATACTATTGTTTTGTCAAACTTTGTGGAAATTCATTTTTAATAAAAAATTTAAATTGATAACTTAGTTATTCGTTTCGATTCTTTAAGAAGCGTCTTCAGACTGACGCGTAGCATTTAGTAACACAGCCAGTGGAATAACTAAGTTATCAATTTTGATGTAATATCAAATATTATTGATTTGAGTTTTAGACATTTTATAAATAGGTGTTTAACAACCATAGTCAGTAAAAGAATATTTAGAAATATCAAAATTTTGTTTAATTCTGATGAATTTTATCTGCTTTAGCATTCTTTTGGTGTCATTTTTGAGTTATCTTAGTTCAGTTAAAGCGCAAAACTTTACATATAGCTGCATATTTAACTCAAATTTCATTTTTTTGGAGTTGTCTCACCTGGACATTCGATATGCACTCAGACGTAAGGACCCGGTTTGAAATTTGCCGCACACGATTATCGGTGGTCAAACCGTATTTTAAAGAATCAATCCGTTATATTGATAAGGTAATATTCTAATCGATTAATTAAGAGTGACGTTGAAATTCCTCAAAATGATATTTTTTCGCATCAGTTATATTGTATTCATTGTTAAAATACAATAGTATAAATTTGGATATATCCCCTTTTAGCACTTTCATGTTTATAATAATAAGGCATTTTAAATTGTCAAATTTATGATTAAATCTTATTCAAAGTTGTTGCTGTAATATTTTTGCATCCGAATTTAACCCTCCGTATCTCTTGCAATGATGAATTTCGTTTTCTTAAAAGAAATCTGCAATTATTTCGATAAACAGCAATATGTCTTAACCGAACTAATTACAATTGGCGAGTTTGACATATTGCTGTTTTTAATAAAACACAATTAATACTTCGGAACCCAAAATAAATAAATATATTGTCACTTATGCCCTTTTGCGCTTACTTAGAGCAGCATAGTATTGAATGAATTCTTTTGTTTTTAATAAAAATACAGACATTCAATTATGTTTTCATTTGTTGAAATACTTAAATATGAGTAAAGAACGAAAGATGTATTTTTTTTTCATTTCATTCAACGATCGTTAAAATGATAATTACAGATGTAAGTGTTGTATTTTTAGATGTTAATTAATACTGAAAACAGATCCGCTGCCGCTGTCGCAGGAAAACGAACTAAAGGATGCGAGGGCGAGGGCCCATCGCGACTTACGTTAGAATCCATCCCTCGGTGAGGCGCGCTATACTCAAATACATTGCCAGTTTCTTTGTCTTGTTTCTCGTGAGTAAAATTTTTCATCGCACTTCTGTTTAGTTTATTATTCTGCGATCGTTATGAATCGAAGGCGGTTTTTTTCAGAAATCAGAAAAAGAAAATGTTCCATTTATTTGTGAATTAGTAAATGTAAAAAAATTTAAGCCATTTATGTCCGCACTTGAGAGAAGAGAGATGCTATGCCGGAGTCTCAAAAAACACTATTGACCGTGATATCCTATTGCACACAATTGACATGTATAAAAAGGCAACTTAGTGCTTACAGAAACGGAGAATGTCCAAAATATTGTGAACCGTATGAAACGTATCTCTTCGTACTAACCTAACCCGCATAGTCTCGATTGATTATTGAATACCGTGAGCTTTGTAGTTTAGTACATAGAGCTCAGTACTGTATCTTTTTCATCTGTAATTGCAGTCTGGAATTTAAAAAGGGTTAACTGTTGAAATATTAGGCGAAATTCAATATTGAGGCGTGCCAACAATCGGTCATTCTATCGCTACCTTTATAGTCATAAATCATAAAAATTACAGCTTAAAACTTTACTTAGGTGATATTACTTACAATTATGTTATGACAGATCAGCCATTGCCTTCTGTCATAAAAGAGAGAGCGACCGGGTGTAAAAGGACCGTTATAATTGTTATCGAGCTAAAAACCACTTGGTAATCCATTCATTTCTGATTTAATTTCTTTGATAGTTATTTGTGAGAATAATTTTGTCATGTTAGACATTTTACCCAGACAACTTAGTATGTTTCTTAGTATGTTGATGATAAACTTTTGGTTTCCCTCCTGACCCACATCTCAAGAAAGATAATTTTTGGAATGATTTTATATAATTGTATAAGGACATGTTCCCATCTGTCTCTCAAGAATGGATATTGACCCTTTTAGCCTCAGAGCACCGATCTATCGGCGCACCTAGAATGAGCTGAAAATCCTCACAGAGCTGATCTATCGGTGGAAACCTCGTTTGATGCGTCATATGAAAAAGAATAATAAAGGTTTCTGGTGTTTCTTATTGAATTTTTTTATAATATGATACGTATTTGCGCTGATAGATCAGCTCTGTGAGGCTTTTCAACACACTCTACTCCGGCTGACAGACCGGCCCTCTGATTATTAAACGGTTAATTTAGTTTTTATTTTGTTTTTGTATAAATATCAATAATATTTGTCATCTAAGTTATAATTGTAAAGCATATATGTCTATTAAACATATATAAACATAATAATAGTTATTATAATATATAATATTTGTGAGAAACATCTTTTTGTCGTTTGGTATAAAGTTTAAACGATGAATTTTGAGTTATCTAGATTCGATTGGTTTTTAAATGTTGGGGGTAAAACTATCTTAATGTTACGAATGTATCATAATAAATAAATGGTTTCCTTTTTTTTTATTTTTTGTTTTATTTGAGTTTTGCTCCGGCTTAAAACAACATCCAGCTTAAAAGGTATTGCAGTTTTGAAATTCTATTAACGCTTTGTTTACATTTGAACTGTTTGTTTGTTATCAGTATATCTGGGAAGAATGTTGCTGGGAAAATTTTTAAGAATTTCAAAATGCATATTCAATAATGTAAATGAAATAATTCATTATTACGTTCATCTGTCGTCATGCGCCGTCTCTATTGTCGTTTATTCCAGGAAATCAATTTTTACACTCAATATTTTATGACAACAGATTTGTTTCTTAATATAAATTCTTTTGTACACTAGAAACAATAATTAATAAAAATAATGTGACTGCCAAAAACCACTGATAGATACGTGCAGTAACCATATCTTAAGAAGTAATAGTAATTCAATAGAAAATACGATAATGGCGATAGAAAAGATCCCACAATAAGTCGCCGTATTACTCAGCGGGTTAAAGATCTGACTGAAGATACTTCTCGGAGTGGTGAAAGAAGTCGGCTGCCCAATTTTAAAACCTGCTAACTGCCTTTTTTTAGCATGCTGTCGAAATTGTGTCAGCGCGTATAAGTGAACTCAACATTGCATGTTGTCAATTCGCCAATTTGTGTTGGTGGGGCATACATGAGCACTTTTTTTAATCACCCTGAAAATTTTTTGTGAAAACACTAGCTTTTGAAATTGGACAGCACGGCCAGTGGAATAACAAAGTTATTTTGTTTGATTGATTTCGAGCGAGTAGAATACATTTAGCAGGTTTTGTGATGACAATTAATGTCACCACTTGACCTCCTTCCTGTATTACGATATTGGTTATGTTGAACACAAATACAATAAAAATGTAAGTTCGACGTAAAGGTGTCGAACGTTACCGGTCAAACTCTATCAGTGTCCGATCTCTAATAAATATGATAATATGACCGCTTATTCTCAATCTTGTAAATGTAATTTTTTCTCTGTATAGATTGTGTTTCACTTTATTTAGGCAGAGCTATTGTTGTATAACTTATATTTCTGCGGCGCTATGGCAAACGTTGATACATCCGTTTTTGTCATATTGGGTTTATTCTCACAATAAAATATTTTTCAGCATCTGGTGGCAAAGTTTGGTATACTAGTCGAAAAATAGAATAAGTATATTATCCATCTAACTTGATTTTTTGATAACTTACCATGGTTCATATTTCTTCTCCTGTAAACAGAGGTAAAACTGACATCAACATCTGCCATAACGCCACAGATTTATTACTTTCTACATATAATATTTTAATGTATTAAATGCATGTTACTATACAAGCGAATGGGAATATTTGCGCAACCAGTAACATCGACAAACGCTATAAAGCTGTACAAGATTTGACCGATTGCTGTTTTAATAACTGGAGCAAACATATTTCTGTGAGCGAAAGGAAAAGAGCGTTAAGGAACAATAAAAAATGTTTTAGAAAATTCTCAATAACGCAAATCTTGTTTTGGCTCTCCTGAAAAGTACCAATTTTTGACATAGCGCCCTTTTCCTTTCGCACAAAGATTTAATTTCTTTTCTGTTTTTAAATGGCCGTAGTAACACATACAGAACCTTGTTGAGTGATGCATAGATCACTAATTAAGGTGAACAGAACCGAAGTGACCTAATCCACAATTATAATATTTAACCTTCAATTCAATGCGGTCAGATCCGAGTGACCTATTCATATTTGCATACATTCTAGCGGTGCCGTTTCACAATTGCAAGACACGGCACTGTACGGAAATACAGATAAACTGCTTGCGGTGATTTGACTTTGTCAAACTACCAGCTCCTTATTACGTTCAAAATAAAAAAAAAACCTGACAATGAATGTCCCAGGGGAACCTGAATCCTGCCTGTCTCTGCAAACTAGACGGATTCCGTCTACCAATGACTTGGGAGAAAGCAAAAAGAGAGGCACCGTATATTCGCTATATGCTCCGAGAAGGGAGCAGAAATAGTCAAAAATAATCAATGCTTACCCTTAAAACTCTCATACTTCTTCACCACCTTGAACAGAACATTACAATGGTATTCGGAAATAATCAAAGAACAATTTTATTACACATCAAAAAGTATTTTTTAAATACATTTTAATTAACCAGTAGTTTGACTACATCATTTTTTTTTGTAAAGTGAGTGTCTTCTGCACATTGAATCTTGTTTTACATACAAAAAAATCTAGAATACATATTTATTCTCTGGTGTTTTGCTTAAAGATTGCGTTAGGTCATGGTGTGAGAAGTATTGGTGAGCTGTATAAAAAATAGCAGTTGCCATTTTTGCCTCCGTTGACGACATTGCACATTGATCGAGTCGATTGGTTACAATTGAGGCCCCAAAAAGTGAAGTGAGCCAAGTGATAGCGTACTGAAACTTTTTTTTTTCTATGGATTCGGCGGTGACTTAGTTATTCCACTTGGTTTATCATACCTGTGTTGCATATGGTCAGTCTGAAGATGGTTCTTAAAGAGGCGAAACGCGTCACGTTAGTGATAAACCAAGTGGAATAACTAAGCTATCAATTTTAATAGTGAAACTTGTTTATTAAAAGTTTTAGTTAAAATCTTATTATCACAATATCTGTCAATTCTTGATGGAAAGGCATCATAAATGTTAAAAATAAAATACATCTTTCTTTGTAGTACTTCCACGTGATTGTAATTTTTCCGCTTTCGCTTTCGCTCATTGCGAACACATCAACTTGTGTTCTTAAATTTTCTACTTACATTAATTTGCATGTTATGTAATTAAACTTCTTATAGAATTAAATACTTTTGCAGCCTGTATTCACTTAGCTCACTTCAATTTTATTAGACTTCGTGACATGTAGAATACCAAGATAACAGTTGGCTCACTTCACTACTCATATTCTCAATTTACCCTGTTTACAATAGTGTTTCGGCACGAATTTGGTTCGTCAAATATTTTACAAAGACAACAATCCAACTCGCCTTGACTTCTTGCATTATGGGGTTAGGTCGTCTTGACTTGAATTTCTTAATATTATTTCGCGCGGCACGTTCATAGATTTTTTATAAATAGAATAATTACGCCTGGTAAATGAACAATATTTAAGATATAGTTAATAAACGTCTCACAACGAGAGGTGTTAAATGAATATAATCCACTAATTTAATTAAACAAATAGCCTTATATGATACATCAATTTATTTTTATAATTTATCTCTATTTCTAGTTAAAGAATCAATTATAACTTAAAGATTTAAACTAATGTTGAACGAAAAACGGTTTGTAATAGATTAAGTGAAAGTTGTATCAATTTAAAACATGTAAATCATTATTTGATAATATTTAGAGGTTTGTAGGATAGCCGTTGCGTGAGGATTTGTTAATTATATGTGCTCCGTTGCAATCGGTTTTATTAAAATACTACCCGCCCGGTACATCACCTCGAACTGCTGTTCATACGTTATCGTTAATCACAATCAAACTGGAATATGTTACCTTTGGAACTGAACTCGGTGATCGCTGTCCGACGACCGGAGGCTGATTCATATATGAAAAGCCATTATTCATTATTATCGTCATTATTATAGCCATATTCCGGTAAACGCGCCCTAATTTTACTTCCTGTTGTCGTTAGAGGTAACAAAACTCGGCACACACATCGCACCCTCGCAAGAAATATGTCAATTCAAAAATCACCATTCTTGAAATGAATAGTTTTGACTTGTGACACTTTTCTTGCGACTTTTAGAAAAATGAACAGCGTTATGCGACCACCTCTTTTTTGTCAAACTCGGAGTCTGTGTGCGAGGTAAAGCCGGAGCCGGCAGATTTTCCACAACTAAAATTGCTTGTAGCAGTGCTGTTATAATTACCGAAGCCCTCATTAGGTATTTTCACGTTATTGTAAAGTATACAACTACGATATAAAGAAACTTAAATTAAAATAATTGTAACTATAATCATTAATGTGTGTTGTATTTGTGTGTTGAAAATTTTTCATACAAGTTTATTCCTTAAATAAATGATAATTATGTTAGCAACGTTAGGGGTTTAGAGGCGTGTTGTCGTTTCCCAGCTTTTGATTTGCAATAATGATACATCATTTTGAGACATATGATGTCAATATATTTTATTCACACTACTGTCTGTAATAAAATTGATATTTCAAGAATCATCCTTATGTCTTTGAAATTATCAATCTTAACGTAAAATTATATTTCCATGTTTTGCAGCGAGGATGGGAATGAAATCTAAATTTAATTTTTTACAGTTTGTCTATGCAGTGGTGAATTACCGATTACCGATTAGTAATTCTCAAATATTTTTTGTCCCGCTCAACTAAAATATTGTTACCGCATTCCCTCATCGCGGACTGTGCTGAAATAATCTGTGTTAACATTCTCTACATTTTCTTCTAACTGGCCTATGTTATTTGCTTGTTGAATGTATCTAAATATAACAATTAATGTTACACTGTTGTCTTTGTTTCTGTTGGCTCGGATGAATATTATATCATGTAAACATTTCTGTCCTTCGTCCTTTGAATTAAGTATAAATAGTTATCGTAGCTTTATAATTAATTAAAAGATTATGAATTTTGATTACTCGTAGCCATTTTAAATTACTTTATGAAGCGTCACGAGAGTGCGTACCCAGAATTGTTATATGTATGACAAAAGTTAGAAATGTTTTTGCCTTAATGTATAATACATTATTCACATTTAAAGAAATAAAATGAGTTTTATTTGAACTGTAGTCTTTTTATTTCCCATGCTTATTGCAGTTTCAGTTACCTCGGTGAATTATTATGCATTCCAGTTCCAGCTATTCGTTTATGCGGCTTGTAAACGATCAACTTTTTACGGCAATTTGCTGGTCATGTATAAAACATCAAAACGAGGTACTAATGCTGCAATCTCAATAACACTGCTGAATTAATTCTTGAATCTTGGCTGTGGGAAATTCTTTTTTCTTGATCAGCAAGGAAAGGGTTAGTATAAAAATAAAACAGCCGATAAAACATTTGAGAATGATTTATTATGAGAATATTTTTGGCCTCTACACCTTCGCAATGTACATATTACATAGAAAATAACACACAGTCACTTCTCGACTCTCGGCCATTCGCATTTACAACAAACCAAACGAGCACAACAAGAGGCAGAATGGTCGAATCAACTGTAAAGCTTTTGAACTAGGCGCGACTCAGACGGCGACGACCCTCTTATACTTCTGTAGTATAAATCAATGCAGACCGTCAGGGATTTGGCTGTACGTGATTTAAACCAAATGCCAGACACCAGACGAAGACTCGTGTACTGATCTTCGAGAATAGATGCTTGCGTCGGATACTTGGGGTGAGGCGGTTTGGCTTCGTGAGGAATTCGGAGATCAGGGAATGTAGCGGACGGCGCCCTGTTACCTCAGCAGGCGTTGGAACCTACGTTCCGGACGACCGTTGAGCGCTGTCCACAGGAGATGAAGGATTCCGGCATGTCGTGGGAGGAAGCAAAGCAATTTGCGGGTGACAGGGAATCGTGGAGGCGCAGCGTAGTGACCATATGCTCTCCAAATAAGGGGCGAATATGGTCAAACAAGAAGAAGTATTGCATTTTTTTTTTTGTTATAAAATTTGGCTTACAATCATTTCGACTTACAGAGCCCAGTGGTCAGCCGAGAAGTGAAGACGAATTTATAATATATAATAGTATTGTTAAAGAAGTGGTAAAATTGAATTAGGAATATGAAGACAACGATGATCAGACTTCGCACGCCCCGCTCGATGTTAGATTCACGGTTCCTCGCACATCAGTCACTTGGTCTCTGTCTAACACTAGATCCTGTAAATAAATTGAAAAAAATTAAATTAAATCTAATCAATAGCCATCGGTCGCAAAATTGAGCACTCGAAAAGTGAAGTGATAAAACAGTGAAATTCAATTTAACTTCTTACAGAATAAAATATTTTTGCAGCCTGTATTTACTTAGTCCACTTCACTCTATGACATGTAGAATCACTTTTAAGGTGTTAACTGTCAATTCTTGGTGGAAAGGCATTATATTTTAAAAAATAAAACACAATTCATTTGTAACACTAAATGTAGTACAAATGAACTGTGTTTTATTTTTTAACATGTAAGTAGAATACCTAACCCATTTTTTTGAAAAAATATCAAATGGCTCACTTCACTTCTCATTGGCTCAATTTAACATATCGACTGAGATGACGGAATTTAAATATGTCCTTCGGCATCTTCGAGCCTTCGAGTTCATCCATTTCCATAGATTTTAACAATGCCATCCAGTCAAGCTCCCGGCAAGTATGTGCAATACGGTAATGTTGCGGCATTAGTACCATGTTTTGAGTTTTTACAAAACGTACTGAAATGCACAAAACTTGAACAATTCATCAAATTTGATATCAATATTATATCATACTGTGAAAAGTAGAGGGAATGCTTGCATTAACAATTAATTAAAGGAATAATTGAAATTAAACGAAAAGGTCAAAACTTTCCGACACATTTTCATCCTTTAAGCGGTCGCACAATTGCGTCGAAATATTTCACCGTCTATTACCTATCGTCCTTCTCATATTTCTTTCATTATTTATTCTTAGGCCTGTAGCTGAATGGTCGAAGTCGTTGGCTACAGTTTGCGGTGCTCACAGATTCGAATCCCCGTATCGACAGTTTCAATTGAGATATAGTTTTATGCTCGGAGGCGTGATGTCTGCAATGCTGAAAACTCCCTCTCACCCATCAGATACTAAAAATGGGGCATAGCGAGAGTGATTAGCTAACCGTCAACCCTGTCATAGCCGTATCCTCTCATATAGTTTTCATATAACAACTTTTGAGGTCATCTCCATTAGGAGCCCATACATAATAAAGAGCCCAAAATATTACATTTAATAACTTTTCGTTGTCATACGGAGAACGGGTAGATTTTCAACTCATGGATGCTTTCCAACTCGGGTAAACAGTTGCTCCTGACACGCTCCTGACAATTGTTCAACGCTGCTGTGCAACAATATATCAGCAGCTATAAATTCAAGATATAAGCAATAGATATAAATTCGGCGGTAATCTTAGCTAAGAGATAATCTCAAATATATAATTTTGTTGACAACAATTACCTCACAGTCGTCCTTTCTACTCTGTCCGTAATATTTGACCTTGTTCATATTGTACTTCAGCATGTCGAGGGAGTTCTTCCTGGAGTGGGTGACCTCGTTCATGTGCCTGCTGAGGAGCGTATCGCAGAACTTGGGCAGCAGCCCCTTGTCGTCTTTCTTGTACGACACCTCGCTTCGGTTCCCGCAGTCGTCCACGAGCCCGTTTTTCTTAGTCCGCTTGCTCTTCCTCTTGAAAGGCATTAGCTTGCCGATCAGGCTCTCGGATCCCGGCTCAGAGCCGTCCAGATATTTCTGATAGTCTTTCTTTATTTGCGAATTGAGGCCTTCTATCGTGACGGCGTCAGGTTTGTTGGTAATCTCCGTTTCTCTGTCATCGTCGGTGCCGAATAGATTCCTCAATTTAAATGTATCTTTTTTTGAATTACTACTATTGGAATAAGGTTCGGTGTGATTAAATTCATTTCCTAATTTTCTAACTGAATCTGTAAAAGGATAATAAAAAAAAAATAACACAAATTATTAACGTCTATGGAACATTATCTATGAAGTTAGTTAAAAAGCGCTGTGAGCTTGGGCGTGTCAGATTTAATAAGACAGTTGATGACTGTCTTATTGCGCATATATTTAAACCTTTTTTTAAAACTTTGTAACTGTGGGGACTTGGATGATAAATACTCGGATAGCGAGGACACCCTGCAGCAAACTCAATATGTTGTTCATTCAATTCATTAGTCAGACAACTCCAAAAAAATGAAATGTTGCGCTCTATCTGATTCACTACTCAACTCAAAAATGATACCAAAATATTGCTAAGGCAGATAATTTCTAAATAATGAAATAAGAATCGGAATGTAAAATACGATTAAATCACATTAAAAAATGATAAATATTGGAAATTGGCAAAGAGGTCAACCTAGTAAGCTCAGACAAAATCTACTGTAATACATTCAAAAACAGTGCTAGGCCGAGTCCACGCGGAGTATGTCGTCATCCAAAGCAATCCAGCAAAGCATCCTTGAATATTGTTATAACTTTTTCGTTTCATCCCCATTGGTAGGCTGGTTTTAGACTTTATAATGAAACCTGCGACTACATTATTATGATATTCAAAATATACACAGACAGGAAAAAACGCAGCTATATGTCCATAAAATGCATTAATGTCCACACTAAACACGTTGGCTGGTGATGGAATCATTTTGTATGTTAATATGACGCGCATGCGCGTGGTACGCAGTCAACACGTTAAGTATCGTAATGAAGTAATGAAAAGTATCAGATTTTGTGACAGTGACATTTATTAATGAAAAAAATTGTTAAATAATATTTTTTCACACATCGTGCATAATTTTTTATAAATTCTAGCCAAATCGAGAAAGTTGCAGCTGGTAAGCTGCAGAAGAACTAGACGAAGCCAGGATCGACTGATGAAATTAGCAATGATGCAATCACTCAAATGAATTTCAACAGCGCCTATCAATTCAATCTATGTTAATGCCGGAGCGGAGCAATTCAAAAAATGATCAACTCCTATACTCAATATAATCTTTATAGAAATCAAATTATTTGAATGAAATTGGTGAATTTTAAATGGACAAAAAACAGATCATTGTTTTCGTGTGTCCTGAGAGTGTTTTTGATTCGCGTACTGTGCACGTCATACGTACTTGAAAGGTTAATAGAAGATGTCACTGTCGCAGAATCGTAAGCTTTTCACTCACCATCAATAAATCAAAAGCTACGAAAACCTTCTATCTGGGGACGATTGGTCAAAGGGTATGTCGAGCGTGACAACAATATCGAGGAGTATACTGACCGAACGCATTAAATTAGTTTTTGATGCTTTTCTCGTTAAATTTTTTTGCAATTTAACGCTATAACTATTGGTAAAACGTGTGGAGTCGTAGGATATTACAATAGCTTTGAAAAAAAACGGTATTTAGTCAGATTTTATTTTTGTAGTCTGGCAAAAATCATGATATAATACATTGAATCTTATGAAATTTTTTTTTAAAAAGCAAACAATTGTATTTGAGAGGGAGGGTAATTTGAAAGAAAATAATGCTTATTTTTATGACTTAATGCCTTCTGTCAGTATAACATCGAGTTACTGTCATACAAATATTACCTATTTAGTATAGAGAACAAGACACACTGTTTCACTTTGCGTCACTTGACACTGTAACAAAAACAAACCACATTTCGGACATTTACACTCAAAAACACATATATGCTCATGATAATTTACATTGCATGCATTTTTAGATGCAGGCAGGCATGTATGTTGCTCCTTTGTTTCGATTTTATTCCCTCTGGTTTTTATTTTGTAATGTCTAATGTAGATATTACCTATTATGTATGTATCTTATGAAACTATTTTCATATATAAATAAAAGTAAATTCCAATTATTTTTGAGTTGGAAAATTTTACCTATCTCTAGTAGGTAATCTCTGAAATGTATACCCCGTGTAAAAAGAGAATCGAGTGCACTTCTACATTTTCGCTCATCGCGAGCGCTAACATAACCGATCACCATTCATCGGTTGATGACGCACGAGCATGGACCGCAGCAACCAGCCACAATCATTCGGCGCGTTCCCTGATGGTTGTGTCCAAAAGTGCGATCCGGCTTATCGACCGACTCTCCCGGCCCAAAAAGTTTACCGTAGACCCTTCACAAGCCTCCGGATCACATCCGGGGGAAAAAAGATATACTTGCTTCCCTTCGGTGGATGCATACCACCTCATCTGCCAAGTTGCTAGAGGTTTTCCATACACCGACTCGTGTACTAGTGGACAATAAGTTTGATACAAAGAACCGCCCTAACATTGAACACATCGAAGGCATACTGACAGATGGCATTAAGCCATAAAGACAAGTTCCGAGATAATCGCATCTAAAGCGTTACTGTTTTTTCAAAGTACCTTCTTTCCCAAGTATAATTATTGTATATTTTTTTTTTAAATATTTTACATTATAAAGAATAGTCTCTTTGGCTTACAAATCATAATATTTTAAATCGATGATTTATAGTTATATCGTGCCTTTTGCTAGAATAAAAAAATGAAAATATCGCATAATTTTTTTCTAAACCACTAGTGGAGCATTAAATTGCGTACGTTTTGACATTTAAAACAGAGAAACATCAAAAACCGGCTTAATGCGTTTTGTCAGTACACCCTCGATGTTAAAATACAATAATATTTATGACGTGTGTTTTCATGATGATAGCAATTCAATACAAAGCCAAGAATTTCTGCGGACCTGTTCCACCGTAAGTGTGACCGTCTCTCTTGCTGCTCGAAGACAGTTTGCTGGCGTAATCGGCAGCACTGCTCAAGAGCGGACGATGCTCGTCCGAATCGTTTCCGGAGAGGAACCGAGCGGCTCCGCTGTCGTCCGAGACGTGCCCGGAAGAGATCCAGTTGCTGTCGGATGGTTGTTGGTGTCGCTGAACGTGTCGGAGGCGCCGTTCAGCTTGCTGGACTCCTTCAATGTGAAGAAAGACATCGTCACGATGGCCTGCAAGTAGATTTATAACAAAAATATATTTCTGTGACTTTTTCCCGCTTGACAGTAAAATTCTTGAAACAAATGAGCCAATAACAAATGAAGTGAGCCAAATGATATTTTCGAAAAAAACATGATTTAGGTGCATTTTCGGTATTCTACATTTTAAGTATCAAATTATCATAAAAAGTAAATGAAGGCTGCAAAAGTATTATTTACAAATCAGAGCACGGGCATAAAAACAAAATCATTAAAGATACCAATATAAACGTGAGCGATGCCATGACAGTCGAGCACATCGGGAACCCGTAGTGCTTCAGAAGGACACCGCCCAGCGATGGGCCGATCACCTCTCCGAGGGAGTACATGCAGCTCCACACTCCAGCCACTACGGAGTAGGTCGCCAAGTTGTCACTGCAACCGCCCTCCTCGCTGAAAGTGGAACAGAAAAATTATTTACATTTACTAAAGCTTTGATATCATAATATATAATAGCCCAGACCGGTCTGTAGGCGTTTTATTATTATCACATATCACATGTAGGTATGTTATGCAATGCACACACGCAATTTTTAAATTATTCAGTATTTCAATACCGTCATTTACGACGGGCGTCCACTAGTAACACAATGTTTTTAGATAAAATTGTTATTTTATAAAATGCATTTACCTTATATTTGAGGTAGATCTAGTGAAAAATATAGTATATCGTGGGAATATTGACGGAACGTAATAATACGTCATCTGATATCCACCCTAACAAAACCCATCAATTTAAAATGGCTGTTATTACTGTATATTCAAAGTATCAACTAGACTTAAATTAGACGTATGGTAAAAGAGAAAGCCCGCCCAAAATCTCGTTTCCTAATTATTATCTCGGAACTATCTTATCTTGTGACACAATGGTTTTTTTTGTTAAGCTTAAGTTTTAAAAGCCGGTTTATGGTTGCTGACCGACCGATGGGCTAAACCTGAAATTAGAAAGCAGGCGCTTGTTAATTGACTCGTCCGCTTGACGATAGTCATTGTCAAGAGGGAGGAGCCTACATCGTTTTTGTTTGTTTTGAAATTGGATTAATTTAAATTTAAAATCGTTTGTTGTGTCGATTGTATTATAACTTAAAGGTAAATTCATGTCTTAAGTAAACGTAAATGTAGACTCAATTTTATGTTTTCTTGGTAATTTTTGTGTATTAAACCACTGCATTTTCAATAAATAAGGGATAAACCGGACTGGAGCGGTGTTCTGATTGAGATCCTATACATCCTGGATGACGATAACCAAGTATTCGCCCCTCTTCGGGCATTCTCATTTGTTATATGTGTTTTTGTAATATTCATACTTACATGGAACTGGTGAGAACACCTTGGAATGTCGGCAGCAGTGTTAGCGCCACGGAAATGCCTATTATAGACAGCGCCACCAGATTCAACCATAGAGAACTGAAAAATATAGAGGCAATTTTTCACTCGTCAACACTAAGCATCCGTGAAGTGCAGAGGTAAGATTTATTGTTGATTTGCTATTGACAATTGGCGCGGTTAAATGTATCCATACGGCGACAGATTGTCGGAGACAAATTACTTTATGTTGATTTCAAACCTTTCGAGGAAGGGCAGGAGCGGCGACGGTCCCAGCAGCAATAACCCGAGGGTGCAGAACAGCAAACCCCACACCATCATGCACCAATGTCGGTTGATACTGAAATGATGATTTTTTTGTTCACTATGCATTTCCTATGTGAACTAAATGAGCCCCTAATGAAGTACCCCGTCAGTGAGGCTCAACACCTTTAAGCTGAACGTAATGATTTTTGTATTTGCTCTATACATGTTTATTAGATTGGTACTAAACGTATCGGCGGCGTAACTAAATGAGTGACAACATTTTCTTTTTCATAATTTTAGAGAATTTAAATATCATTTGGCAACAAGGCTTATGATTGCCAATGCACCAAATATTTTGAAATTGAAAAATTATAATATATAAGACTCAATGAGAAGTCACTCGAGGTCAACTCAAAGAGAAATTACAACAGAAACAGTCATGTAGATCTCAAATTGAAATTGATACGGTTCTATTTCACGGGCCCACTTTTTGCGCTGTGGATATGAACAAGAGTAGCTCTATGAGAATTGATTGCTTGTTGATTTAACAAGCCCACTGTATAACATGACAGGTATCGAAAAGTAGAATTACCGATCGGCCAACCATCCCCACATGGGACTGGACAGGCCGTAAAGTCCCGAGAAGAGAAGGAAGATCAATCCGACTTGCTCAGGCGACAGTCCAAACTGGCGCAGGTGAGGCTCCAGGGTCGGGTCGAGGAACGCCCAAGTGTTCGAGACGACGACGATCACCAGACCAGTTATCACGACCGCCGGGACCTTAACCAGCTCCAGCAGAGAGCCGCTCTTCGTCGACAGCGAGCATTCTAACGTAAAAACATACTTATTTTATATTTGAATTAATTGACCGGTGCATAGATTAGGTCTATTTAATATTATTTTCATTTTTTTTAATGTATTTGTATTTTTTCCACAATTTTAAGATGTCATCAGCACCGGTGTCGCTAAACCAGCGATTTCCAAAATGGTAATGTTTTGAGTTACGAATTCAGTACGATTGATCGCCGTCATCCATGTATTTTTTACGCAATTTGGAGAAACCAATATGAATACGGACGTCGGCGTATTTTTTACGCAATTTGGATTGATCTTTCAATCGATTTATGGATTTCTGTTCGTAGTCTGAGTCCTCCCTCCCACCAATCCCATCCTCACGGGGCGTAACGAGAGCGATTAGCTAACCACTAGTCCTGTCATAGTCCTATCCTTCTATCCCTACTCTCTTCGAAAAAGAAAAGAGAGGTTGAGCAACTGAGTGACAAGCAGTTCTCGTAGAAAAAATTCTGTCAAGATTCCTCCATTAGGAGTCCATATGCTCCACATTGGGAGCGGACATGGAAAAAAAAAAAAAAAAAAAATGAATAAAGTCAATTTAGTTCACAGTTATGAAATACTAATACTAAGTGAATACCTAAATGATTGAAGAATCTCATAAAGTGGTTATTTTAATAAATAATGGTTAACAGCTGAACGACCGCGGACTCATATATGAGTCCTACATCATGCATTCCATTATATCGAAAAAGTACTGGGTTATAATCGAGTTTGATTTCAAATGTCAACGAGAGATGGTGGTATACACATCAACGCATTATTTAACAAAACATAAACAATATTTTTACCACACAGTTTTGTAAAACTACCCCTAGATGGTACACGTTTACTTTTATCTCTATCGTAGTATTGGTTATTATTATTTACACATTGTGTAGTGATTTATTGAATATGGCATTTTTTATGATGCTTGAGTCATTATGATGACCGTGTCCTGTCCCAGGGTGAAGTGGGTGATATGAGAAGCAGGGTTTTTTAATAGATTTAAGTCTTTTTCACTACACCACATAAATATGCAACCCACAAATACAGAACCACTGCTCAAACGGAATTGATTTATGCGGCAAAGTATCTGAAAGCCATCAAATTAAATTTGATTAAGATATCTCAATTGGTTTACAAATTATAGTGAATTTAGTGAAATGACAGTTTTTTTTGCAAAAATGCGAAAAAACATGCAGTCGTTAAGCTGTTAAAGTATTTAAATAGATATTCTCTTAAAAGATATTATCTCAAAACAAGGTTTTTTCGACAGCATCCACTATTTGAAGATGATGGTGTTATGCGATAAATTATTAATGTAAAGATAGGAAACCTTCTTGTGACGGCAACAGGTAGAAGTTGATGGGCATCGTGATGACCATGGCGACACCGAGCACGTAAAACGGCAGACCGAAGCCCCCTATCTTCCTGAACACAATAATACATATCAGCCAAACTCATAAATAGACATAATCAAAGATGGATAATAATTCATCAGTTAGGTTAACTTGGGCTTTCCAATTTGTAAAGGTACCCCACCCACGGATTCACCCTTTGAGTAGTATGGCCGTACATGCACAGTGTCATCTATTGTCATGCTCATGTATATTTTGCCAATTAAGGATGCCATATATGACGTCACACGATTTTGGGTGTTTTTAAGCGCCCCCATCGTCACATTTCGTCACAGTCTTTTAGCAACAAACCATTAATAGTCACGTTTTACCAGACCCCTCACCCTAGAGCGTAACTTCATATATGGATGTATCCTTAGGAGGCCATAATTATGTTCCACAATGCATGGTATAAAAATGTGTGAAAATGTATTAATAATTATTTGAGATTAATGAGTAATAAAAATCCTATCTTAAAAATGGCGATTTGCTAACCGCCAGCCCTGTCCTAGCCCTATTCTTCTATCCCTACTCTCTTTGAAGTAAAAAGAGAGGTTTAGCAACTGGGTAACAAGCCGTTGTCTTCCATTGAGATACCTCTATTATGAGGCAATATGCTTCACATTGGGAGCGGACACAGTTTGAAAAATTCTCACTGTTGCGTTAACTTTATTCTACCTCACTGAAGCCTTACGAATAAAAGGGATCTAAATTAAACAAAAGTGGACTTATTGATTATCCGACGGTTCTATTTTACTATGAAATGAACATTCAACATCAAATATAATATGTACTAAAATTGATTTAATAACTCACGGAATAAAGCAGGCCCCCGATGGCGGGCCCAACAGACATCCCCAGCCCCACAAAGGTCTCCAGTATGCCTAAAACGGAGCCGATATTGTTGGGGAAGGTGTTCACTACGTAAACATAGCTGGCGGTGGAATAGGCGCTGGCTCCGAGTGCCTCAAGTCCTCTGATCAGGAAGCAGAACAGAGTGAAGAGCTCATAATCATAAATGTATTCCAGGACCCTGGAATTGAAATTAAATAAATTTAATCATGTCATTTTGTCAATCAATTAAAACACGTGAGGCCTAATTATTCCAAATGTGCCTTTTTTTATAAAATGATTTATTAATTGTACCAGCGTTTACGAAATAGAGGTTAGTAGAAAAATTTTAAATTATCTATAGATCATTTTTTAAATATTGCAGGTGTGTTTATATCTAGTTAGTATTTACTACCAATCTTGGCCCAGGATTATGGCGTTATTTTGTTGCAAGCTAATGTAGAAAGTTGAAAATATCACCAGGGACTGTAGTTACCTGGTATGTACACCCACAAAATATGGTACATCAAATAATAATAATTTTAAAGGTTGAAAGTTTAAAATATCACCGTTGACCGTATCTCATGTAACACCTACTATATATTATATAGTCAAACAAAAGATAATAATGTTAATAGTTGAAAGTTGATCTAGAAATGACAACCAGAATGAATATGTGGAAATTTTAAGTCGTTACTGTACCGCGCATGGAAGGAATTTTTGTGACAGACAGACAGATTTACAGTTGAGTTATACTATGATAATTTTGGAAGAAAGTAACGCAATTGGCGGATGACAGGGAATCACGGAGGCGCCGCATGGTGGCAATATGCTCAACTTACGGAGCGAGTACGGTCAAAGAGGATGATAAAGATATTTTGTGGTCCACTTACCCAAATAATAAATTACACGAACCGGCGACAAACATTCCAGACATGAAGAGAAATTTAGCTCCCACGACAGGTAACTGAAATCAAAATAAAATTACTTTTAATTTAAGATATCGAGAGAGAGAGAGAGAGAGAGGGACCCGAAATATTCGTCATTATCAACTATTCGGATATCGAATAGTTTCTGAAAAAAAAAAATATTATTAAAAATTCGATTTAAATATTTAATAACATAACATTATAATCTAACATATAAAAATCAATGTGGGTTTGTTCGTATCTTATGCACCGCCATACCGTTCACCCGATTCCGATAAAACTTTATCAAGTTATTGCTTGCACTTGCGTGAAGTATATAGGCATAATACAATCGGGCCCGAGCCCGAATCTCAACTTTTTAATTTTTAACTTACAGTAGGTCTTATTATATATAAAAATCAATCTCACAATCCAGATATATCTAAAATAAAGAATCAAATTCGTACAAATAGCGAAATGAAAAACCTTCTGATTTATTCATGTAGGCACCGGACGGAAACAAAAAATATTGTGTATCCAAAAGCACATGCCGGGTACTCGCTAGTATATAATAATTTAATTGTATTTAATGTTCTACTAAATTATTATTAAATTGTTTGTAAGAAAATGAGCTCATTTACAATAAAAATCACATTTCCTCTAATTTTAAATCACTGATAGGTGCACATATATTTTCTAAATGATGAGTTACTTACAACTTACAATAATTTACGACTATATACATCTTTTCCCACTTCTGTCAAATCCCAGATCGAAACAATATAAGTAAACATTCCAATACCGTTCCAGTGCACCACAGAGCAAGCATTCCCACCCACCCGTCCGATCCTTAAAAC
This sequence comes from Himalopsyche phryganea, assembly GCA_022494535.1. Classification (NCBI taxonomy): domain Eukaryota; kingdom Metazoa; phylum Arthropoda; class Insecta; order Trichoptera; family Rhyacophilidae; genus Himalopsyche; species Himalopsyche phryganea. The sequence continues at coordinate 74,583 of JAGVSL010000222.1, forward strand.
TAGGTGTAGCGAGAGCGCCCCACCTTGACATTACCCTCTCAACTAGTGATACTAAATTACTTCACCGATTGGGGTGAGAATAGTGTAATTTGCTAACAACGACTGACTCTAACTCCATCACTAAAGATGAACCTCTAGGTGAGTGGGAAAATCTATTATTATCAATTGTCGCTAGGTGTCTCTGCTGGAGAGTGCTGAAGGCATGTTTACTTAAAACTAATTGGGAAATCTGCTATCTGACCAGCTCCAGCTAGAGGCACGAGCGAACTTATAAAATACTATAATATATACAATAACATTTATCGTTATGATCAAGGAAGAGATTGCCCTATTTGGGATGAAACAGATACTAGAATGATAATCTCTACCGCATAGTAGAGATTTCAAGATATTAAATTCAGGTATTCTCACTGTGTAGACCCATCAGGCGTTAATTGAATATTACCTGTAGAGTCCGAGTAAATATTTTTTTAGAATTTAGAGTAAATCCTTTTAAGAATCTATTTAAATCCATATTAATGTCCTAGCCCTATCCTATCCCTGCTCGGGGAAAAAGGACTTTCTTTAATGAACACTATTTGTTCACAAAAAAGGGCAAATTTAGGTATTCGACATATAACAACTATCGTTTCAGCATCACACTTAGACAATTGTAGAGAAAGCGGACATGACATATCTCGGCATGTCTAGACTGGCTAGCAAAAATGGGGGTATAAATCTCGCACCCTGAAAATGGTATATGATGCTATTTTTGTGGGGATAGCAGAATACACATCTAGCGTATGGCACTCCAGAGCAAAATTTGGATTTTTCAAGAGGACCTTACCGATTGGACAACGCGTTGCACTGATTTCATTCACTAAGGCCTACAGAACGACTTCAACGGATGCTCTAGCAGTTCTGGCTGGCGTGCTACCGTGGACCTGCACATACAGGCACGTGATGCAATAACTCTTCTTCTGAAGAGGATAACACAGATATTGAAGGCATCCCTCTGACGCCGCCTCTGTCGCAAAATACACCTGTAACTCACACTTATCGTTCATTTGTATACATGCTGGTGTAAAAAACAGCCCTAGCAGCCTGGCAGACTAGGTGGACTGCGTCCACCGAAGGGCGCCAAACATATCTATTCTTCCCAGACGTGACCTGGAGACACGAGTCAAAGTGTCTTTCACCCGGATACTGGGTTTGCCAGTTTATAACCGGCCGTGGCAAGTCCAACGGTAAACTATCTGGGCTGGGCAAGTCGGTTGAAAGGCCGGATCGCACTTGCGGACACAACCGTCAGGACGCTAATCACGTTCTGCGGGACGGCCCCGAGATGAATGCCGAACGAGCAGAGCCGTTTGCTGTGGTCCGTCCTCATGCGGGCCCAATAGGCCACGCTGACTTGATCTCAACCAAGGCCAGCTTTGAGGGATTTGATAAATTTCCAACATCATATGGGGAGCGGGATATTCTCGATTCCTCTTTAGATTCAACTCTACGGCGGATTCTCACTATACGGATATACACAATACTTAATATCGCTTAAACTAAGTGGCCGAGCAAGTCACATTTACTTTTTTTGTTTTTTGAGGAGTAAATTCGTTTCTTTTCTTGATCGTTATTGCGTTATGGAAGGCGGCCGTGAAACAGCGGCTGCATACAGATAACGAATGGAGGTGGGGCAACCAACTTGTATATATCAGACTTAATGACCATTAATTTGATAGGCTTACCGCTGACTTCATGGGACTCCACGCAATCCGTTAAACCATGGCTCAGAAATAACCGTCAGACAGGAGATGATAGACGAATAAGACCCGCCACATTTAATGTTTCAAACGAAAATCAAAACACTATTTGGAATGAATTTATGTAATGTAAATCAATTATTTTGTAATGTACGACACATATTTTTTTTAATGTTGTTGTTTACCAAGGTGCGAGCCGGTTGATAGAATTTTACTAGCACATCACTGGGTGTAGCTACATAAAATCCTTTTCAGAGATTATGTTTTGTCGTAATAATTCAATTTACGCGAATGATAGAGAATGAATAGAGATTATTGCACATAATTAATGACTCATCCGGTCACATGTATTTCTCACTATTATAGGTAGATCATGATATCTATGATGAAACTATTGTGATTCAGTTATGTGACATTGACTCGAATAATGCAATGCCAAACCTTTTTTTGATTGCAGCTGTCTTCTGCGGGGCTTCTTATATATTTGACTTATTTCGAAAAATGCGTTAGAATTAAAGTACCAAAGTATTTACTTTTACGAGATTCAATTTTGTAGTAGAGTTGATAGCTATTTCGGCGGCACGCCATCGTTTGATCCGGGACCTTCTGAGTAGGGCGTCCGATCCCGGCCCTGTTTTATGATTCCGGGATTTCGGAATTCTCAATTTTGTGAAAGGCGATATTGCACGTTTCAACTGCTTAGTTACAGTACTGGGTAGAAATTAGCTAATCGCTCTGGCGATGCCCCGTTTTAAGGATCGGATAATTTATTTTACATATTATCCGACAGACAACACAAACAACCATGTCTTCGAACAGAAGTCCATAAGGCAAGGACCCGACGCCTTCGTTTACTCGTTAAAATGAAAACTCGGAAATATACCCAATTCTCTTTTTGAGTTCGTTCGATACGTTCAAGAGTCTACCGTACATATAAAAATGGAAGATCAGTGACATTATTTAAAATACCAACAACATATTTTTTATTTTTGTATAAAAATAGTCTCATAAGATACACGCTTAAATAATAATCTATATATTTATGCGTTCCTTTATCATTCATCTGATTTCGATGAAACTTTGGTGAGTTGTTGTGTGCACACCCGTGAAGGTTTCTGAAGAAAAAAATTTAAATCTAAAATCTGAAAAAATTAATCAAATACGTACAACTAGCGACATCTCTGAACCAGACGAAAAAGCAAAAAATATGGAAATATGGAAACAATAACATATCTTGTTTGAAAAGTATAAATGAATTACTATATTTTAAAAAAATCGGGCTTTTTCGGGCTGAGAAAAATAAATTTGGGCTTCGGATCGGGTTCGGGTAACAAGTGCGATATTGAGGCTCGGGCCGGGGGCTTAAGATGACGGCCTCGGACCGGGTAATTTTAAGAAATTTCAGCCAGTGCAAGCCTCTAATCCAAAAGCACTTCAATAGACAGAATTAAAACTCAAACCGTCTCTTTCTTTGAGTGGCATTGCAACGCATGCCGGTTACTCACTAGTAAGTAATAAATTCACATGATTTGCGATTTAAATCACACGTTAGACATTAATAATTAAAAGCCGGAGAGGGAGTAACATCGAAACACAAATCTGTCAAAACATTAGCAAGTCGCGAACACCTGCATTTTAAAATTCACCAAATGGCAATAATGACGATTTGATATTCACAAAGGGACGAAACGTTTTTAAATATGTACATATTTATACTGTATTTAATGTTACTTTTCGTTTTTCGTATCCGTGTAAAAGCAAAAAATCATTGCGAAAAAAGAATCCGGTGTATCGTTTATAATTGTTAAAATTAAAAAGCAATTATAAATGTGTACCTACACAATTATCTCAACACGTGATTTTAAAAATCTTTGACCACACGTTGACCAATAAAGATGTCATATATATAAGTGAATCATGGTTAATTTCCCGGAACAACTTAATATTATCTGATGACTGGCCAATGATCATTGATGACTGATAAATGAACCGATCATCGTTTGGACTAATGTAAATGTAGTGCATAATATAAAAAAACAGTTGATATTTGAAATATCATCAAAAAATTGGTCAAGTCAATACAGTCAATACAGTAAGACTTTGCCCTAAAATTGGAAAGTACACCCGATTCTCTTTTTGCACGATCTAAGAAAAGGACCAATTATTTTTTCATTATTGCCATTTGCAGAATTTTAAGATGCGAGTGTTCATGGCTCATGCATGACTTGTTATCGTTTTGACACATTTATGTTGCTCTTATTTTTTCTGATTTTATTTTTCACGTTCAAATATCTAATGTGTAAATTTAAATCGCAAATCATATAAATTTACGGCTCACAATTAAATACACTTCTGTTTAGATCATATTCACTTTCATAAAAATAGTTTTCACTTATAACAAATACCAATTTCTGTCACTAAAAATTAAGTGATCCTACATAATAAAAAGTATTTTCACATAGATAAAATAGTTTTCACTCAATATAAATACTCACACTTTGAAATGTCACTTATTCGTCTACCATATATTAAACCAGACCAAGCCTAACATAACCTACTACAACTTAACTCACTTTATCAAAAGAATCCGTGATCAAGTGGAAACTATAAAAAAGAAAGTGTTTGTGTTTTAATTCTGTTTATTGAAGTGATTTTGTCCCCGCAATATTTTTTGTTTTGCTGTCTGGTGCGTACACGAATAAATCAGAAGGCTTTCCGAGATGTCGCCATTTGTCAAAATTTGATTCTTTATTTTAGATAGGCCTGATTGTTTAATGCCTATATGCTTCGCGTAAGTGCAAGCAATAACTTGAAAAAGTTTTATCGGAGTCGGATGAACGGTATGGCAGTGCATAAGATACGAACAAACCCAAATTATGTATATTATGAAACTATTCGAGAATTTTACGTATTGGGGGTATTTTAGGTAATGGAGCCTATCTCCCATTTTAGCCATAAGCTTTAAATAATGAGGACATTTCTTTTAGAAGAAAAACTGTTCAGCTCCATTATTGTTTCAAATGCTTCACATTGGCAGACACTGTCAATAAAAAAAATACTGCAGTAATATTAAATAACATTGCATAGAATAAATCAATCTGTTACGCTTACAATTTTTCCGAAGAACGGCGACGTGATGAACATCACGAGGGCGTAGAAGCTGAAGACGAATCCGGAGACGGACTCCGTCATCCCCTTCTCGCCGGCCTCCCGCGGGAAGAACGGCGCCATGATGGACATGGAGCAGAAACTCATGAAGTCCACCAGGGCCAGGGAGACGAGCGTCAGACGCTGCTTTCTCGAGAAGTTCTTGATGGCGGCGGGTTTTGGCAGAGCTTGAGTTCGAAGCAACCTGCATTAACAAAATAAATTTTAGAGACCGGCCGGAATTTGGAAATATTACCCGGTTTCAACTCTTTTTGATTGGGGGAGATTGCTTCACTGTCTGCCACTCGACTAGATCCTTACAATCATAATTTCTGGAATGCGGATTTGCCAAAATCAATGGAATAATTGTTCTAAGGGTAGGCAAACTTCTTAACAAACAAATTCTTTACGAAAATAAAGTGGCGAATGGAGATAAACAAAGCTTTGACTGTTGATTTCTGTACAAGCCAATACATAACTGGCCATGGTCACTTGGAACATGATAATAATTTTAAGAAAAATAATAATGTAAAAATAGTCCATCGAGTAAATAAAAAAGGAATTAAAATGAATAATTTAGAGTTTAGAAGTTTTTGAGTGAGAAAATTATAAAACATTTAAATAGGACAGGCGGTGCACCGCTATTAAATTATTTCCCTTGGGATTTTCACCTCCAAACACTAGTAATTAAGTGTTTGTTTGTGTCTTAACCCCTCTTCACGTTCAGTAGAAAGAAACAGTCCCACCCTACCTTTCGTTTTAAGTTGATCTAAAGATGCTTCTTAAAGAAGCCATACACGTGTAACATTTAATAACACAGCCAGTGGAGTTTCATTTTATATTAATTGGTAATTACGGTTAAGGTGAGATGTTTCACTTGAGGAACATAAAATGGATTGAAATTTGAACACACTGAACGTACCTAACTTTTTCACATGTGGCCACATATTCACCAAATGTTGTCCACACATCAATTTTAGCATGCTTCTTTTCAGGAAAAGTATTTAAGTCACCACTTATCAACCTTTTCTCTGTATCGTTGCAATTCATTTATAACGAGTCAAATTGATTTTTTTAGTAATAAATTTTCTGTCACAACGAACTGTCAACCTTGTAAAACCAACGGAATGCAGATACTGAAAAATATTCACACTTAATTTACGTACAAACGAATAATATAACTATCGGCTATTCGTAAATAAAAAAATCATTGTTTCTGAATTGGCTTCCATAATTTTAACACAGTATGGGTTTCTTTAGTTTCTTTTACAAACAAAAGATGTCACCGTATCCATCGATATTCATAACAATGTTGAACAAATTATTCAAGTAATTCATTTTTTTGTTATGAATACTATTGCCGCATGTTAGTCAAAAATATTTTATTGAAAAATAAATTCTTTACAGGGCGAGAATTTCAATGGTGTTTACCCGGCCCGCGGGACAATCCCGGACCTTTAATACATTTTAATTGTATTTTTATTAATTCATTAAGATTAAATAATCCATATTTAGCATGACAGCCGATGGGCCTGATGTTTTGATGTTTTAAATCACAACTCGATGACAAGTTACTCAAGATCAACTCGAGGAGAAAATATTTGCACAATTTTCAAATGCCGTGAAATTAGCCACGGTTGCAAGGAATATTGCATAAAAGTTTATTATTAGACCCGTGTAAGGACAGATCGCAGCAAGCAGTTCTACTCGTTCAGGGACTCCACAGAACGTCATTCGTCCTGTTCGGTATGCCTACAATAATTACAATCCGGCTTTAAAACCAACCTGCGAGACAGGTGTTGCAGCATGACGCTTGCAGATGCCGCAGGACTATCACAAATTCGTTTGCACATAAAGTACATATACACTATAGTGTGCTGGAAGTGGTAGTGGCTAGTTCGGTAAAGTGATAACCCCGTTTACGTATATTTTTGAAATAGTATTTATCATTTTATTGCGAAAATATTTACGAAAGACATGTGTTTCTTGATTTGGTGTTTACAAGTGTACATCATTTTATATTTATTTTATTCCAAAAATGGCTGGCCTTGGCAAATGGCTTGGTAAAAATTATCTGACACTAAAAAGGTTAAACGTCGTGAAAATTATCTTAGCAAAAATAATAATAATGCATTACCTTTCTCTTAGAAGTCTAATATCAGCGCCGGTGATACTGTCATCTCCGGACCGCTGAGCGCACCAGCTTCTGCTCCTCACATTCTTCCTATTCTTGAACCGTGTCCCCGAAGTTCCCGCGACGTTCCACGACGAAACAAAATCTGCGCCATTTTTCACTACCGTATCACAGTCACCGTCGTTTTCGAAACCCGCCCCGCGTATATTCACATTTATCTCGTTCAAACAATCTAATTTGCTATTTTTTGCAACGTTTTCTGCGCCGCCGTTTTGATTCGCTTCTTCTTTTTCAGAATTTTCTTCGTCGCTATCTTCATATACGTTACTTCCCGCGGGAAGACTTTGCGACACAAATTTGAATTCGGAGTCATTATCAGCCTCATCCAAAATAGCACTGTTCACAATATTTATACCTACGCCATCGGTCTCCTGGTCTATAGGTAAAAGCTGCGCTGTTTTTATTTCGCTTTCACTATTTTCATTAAAATTGCCTTTATCATCGGCCATTTTGATTTTTAAAATTTGATCGACAGTAAATACTTTTCGTATCACAGATATTTAAATTGTAAAAGTGTGTAACTATATTTCTTACTTATTATTTTAATTACGAAATTGTCAATTGAACTATATTTGCGGTCGGCGACTATCGACGAAATTTCTTTTTGTTCACCATGTTATTATAATTGAAAATTTTGCAATGCATCGCCAATGCCACGAGTGAAGTAGAATCCATTCGAATGTCACCTCACTGAAACAATAATAACAGTAACACGGTTATTATAAAAATTATAACAAAATTGCGAAAAAGATTTCATATAACATTTAAATTGACAACTAAAAATTGTTTTTATATTAATGTATTTAACTAAAATAAAAAAATATAATTCTATGGCTTTTATTATGTAAGAAAAACGTTTGAAACATAATAAACATTGTAAATTTAGAAAGAAGAAAAATCTTTTTAAAACACTAACAATAAATTGTACTTATTGCATTTTCTCAAAACTTGCTTTTATGACTTAATGCCTTCTGTCAGTATATCTTTGATCTATAATAATATTTAGAAAAAATTACCACGAATAGACCGTAATAATTATTATGGACGTGAAAATTCATTCAGTCTAAAAATGTTTCTTTTATTATCACAGTTGTGTCGAAACTATTTTTGGAAAAATTAAATTCACGTTTTTGGTCAAAAAATCAAAACAAAAAAATTGTACTTTTATGACTTAATGCCTTTTGTCAGTAAAACCTCGATATACGGAAAAGTTAATGCAATATTTTTAGAACACATTCAACTACAGAATATGATAAAGAATTACTATTGAATTTCCTTCAGCTGTCAATAATCATACATTGTTAAACCAACTTTTTCTTCATACTGTTCACACACATGGTATCAAAAGTGTTGATGATAATAAACTATAGATAATAAATAAGTGCTCCTCAAAATACGGCAAAGATGCCCAATATTTCATTGAATTTTTTTTGTGCGAATAAATAATCGTTAAAACGTGGAATATATTATAGAAACAGACAAAGAAGGTGGGAACTTATACAGCAATCAAAATAATTTAATTTCTAAAATAATCCGTCATCTGATATGAACCCTTCAAAACCCTCAAATTTAAAATCAGCATGTTATATATTATTTCACAATTCAATTTTAATGATTCAATTATTAAATCTTATAAATGTTTGTATTTTGTTTATGTTAGTATTTTTCCAATTAAGGTTGAAAGTCATTATAAATATTAGTTCTGATATCAATATAGTTCCTAGACTTAGTGATAATATTTTTTTCTTTATTTGTCTTAAATATAAACTATTCACTAACTGTCAGTTTGAGTTCATCCACTTACTCGAATGCCCGAGGATGCCGAAAGTCAAAACCCGAGTCGTCAGTGACAAAAAGTATCGAAATGTACAAAATTTAAAATTTAATTGTAATTTAAGATACCTAGCTAATTGCTTTGTTCAATCCATCAATCTCCATCCTTGCAGTGCACCATTGTCTGAATTAAATTTAATTAAAACACATCGTGTACGTTCATAACTATTCTCGCAGTACCATTTACGTGCGTTCACGCTTGCGGTGTGTCACAGGTTAGACACGTTATCGATTGCATCGAATTCAGTAAAGTTGTTCTGTTGTCGATTGAGTACCTCTGAACACCGCATTACGGTTGCTATGTAAAACGAAGAGAAACTGATGAAACAATTAACGGAAAAGAAAATAAAAACTAATTAAACAAGAAAATTATAAACCCAAATTCAGGGACTGGGGAAAGTTTTACATGATGAGTTCTAAACCATTGATAGCGAAATGAGACACATGTTACATTTGTTGATCTTCCCCTGACCTCTATTCAAACCGCGAGTTTTGGAAACATAATTACATTTTTGTTCACCTTAATATACATTATGTGAATTGAAAAGTTCCCCGGGACCAACCAACATTTCTATGGGTGGTAAAGTCGTTGGCTTCGGTTAATGATCTCACCCGTTCAAATCCCAATACGGAGAGTTTTATAAATTACTTCAATTGATTTAGAGATTTCTGTTCGGAGCCATGGATTTTTTTGATGTCTAAAAGCATCCCTTCCACCCATTCGAACCTATCATGCTCTGCCTACTCTTTTTGAAAAGGAGAATTTAAACAGTTGAGTAATAAGCATTTCTGTAAAAAAAACTATTGTTGAGATACGTCCATTGGGAGGCTATACGCTCCACATTGAATTAAATTAAAAAAATAAGTATACAGCGTTATTCGTGTAAAATTAATGTAATAATATTAAAATATTAATAAATTACATGTTGGGCATTGTAAGCGTGATAACCAAAGAAAATTGGGCGCAATTAAAAGCAATTTAATAATGAATTTTATTTATTCAAAGCAATCCATGAATGAAAACATTCGTGCATTCGAACAGATTTCCATAAATCGATAGGAAAATCGATATGTAAATCTCTACTATATAGCACAAAATACATGTAGAAATATGTATATTTGTATGCCTGTCGCTCACAAGCACTCCTCCCAAACGGTGTACAGTAGCGACGTGAAATTTTTCATTCTGCCTGCCATTTCTAGGTCAACTGTGCTATTTTCAACTTTTAACCTTGAACTGAAAACGCTATATTTTTGACGTCTCAGTGAAAAGCAACAGAGTTAATAATAGTTGTTTAGCAACCGCTCCATACTGAAATAATCCATCATGTCGTTCATAGCAACTCAATCTGTGTTATAGTAATTATAAATTTCACAAATAATTTTTCACGCGAATCTCAAAATTATTAAAAAACGAAAGGTTGAGCGGAAAATTATCCATCATTTAAAATTATAAAACTTAAAGCAGCGACGTCCTCATTTCGTGGTCATTCATTTTACAAGAATTATGCTTAAAGGGAAGAGAAAGGTGTTAAATGAACAAGATATGCAAACCCTATCTTGAGCGAAGCGGGATATAAAATATATTTTTTTCCATGTCCGCTCCCTATGTGGAGCATATGGTCTCCTAATGGAGGCATCTTGACAGAATTTTTTCTACGAGAACTGCTTGTCACTCAGTTGCTCAACCTCTCTTTTCTTTTTCGAAGAGAGTAGGGATAGAAGGATAGGGCTATGAAAGGACCAGTGGTTAGCTAATCGCTCTCGTTACGCCCCGTGAGAATGGGATTGGTGGGAGGCAGGACTCAGACTACGAACAGAAATCCATAAATCGAAGAAAGAAAACCGTCCGCACCGGGAATTGAACCCGAGACATCCGTAACCGTAGCCAGCGACGAAAGCAACTGCGCCACGGACGCCTACTATAAAAAAAAAACACAATTCGTTTGTACTACTTCCACATCTTTATAATGATCAGGACCGGTTTCGCTCATCACGAGCATTATCAACTGAGTTCAGTTTCAGTTGATAATGCTCGTGATGAGCGAAACCGGTCCTGATCATTATAAATATGTGGAATTAGTACAAACGAATTGTGTTTTATTTTTTAAAATATAATGTCTTTCCACCAAGAATTGACAGTTAACACCTTAAAAGTGACTATAAAAAAACATTGAAATTCAGAATGTCCGGAGACTCAAGTTATTTTTTTTAAATCCCGGGAATCGAAACTAAAGAATACCTAAATTACCGGGTTGTCTTGACACAGAATTCAATCTTCGTTTCTTTTATGCGCAGTGAAAGGCTTACTTGCAGCACATGGAAAACTTGATTGCCGAATCACAATAATTTCCATTGATTCACTAAGAATCAGTCACGCCAGGAAATGAGTTACGACGAATCCAAAACGTCGCCACTTATACAAACAAGAAAACTTTCCGATTGTGTTATCATATTTATGACCTTATCATAGTATAAACAATCTCCAACACTTACTCGAATAAAATATCACAAAGTGTTTCAATCAATCTATTTATTTATTTATAAAGATAGTATAGTTCTGCACGGGCCCCTACCTAGCCTGGCCCGTGAGCCGGGCTCTCCGGTGTGAGGTGTATTTTCCAGAAAAATATTTTAGACAATTTTCGAGTCGGCCATGTGGCAATACTATTTATAAAAAAGTTAACCTTTCGGTTAATTTATAAAATTGATTCATTAAAATTTAGTTTCAACAATATTCTGAATTGAAAAAAAAAATTAAAAATGAGGCTTCGGATCGGGTTTTGGAAACAAATGAGACTCGGGATCGGGTTGTGAAAGACCTGAAGATGTCGGGCTTTGACCGGGTCATTTTATCAATTTTCGGCCCGTGCATGTCTCTAATAGATAATATTATATGTCTTTAAAAAAAACATACTGATATAATATCATTAGGTACTATTTTACAGTATGCACTTCATATAAGATAATGTAATTATTATTATGCCGGGTGTGCATTATATTTTCGCCTCTTCTTATGGTACCATTTTCTAGGCAAGCTTTCCGACTAGGGATAGCAATGCCGGTCAGTATTATGAATAACAATACTGGATTTACAAAAATAGAAAAAAAATATTAATTGTAAAATTGGAATTGCAAAAGGCTAAAACATCAATGCTAGCGCCTCATAAACTCCTTCCTCGATAAAACTTTATTATTCTAAAATCAATGACCACTTTTTCAAGTATGTCCGCTTCCAATGTGGAGCATATGGACTCGTAACATCCGCGCCTACGAATAAAAATCTACAAATCGGTTGAAAAATCAAATTATCAAACTGTCCGTGCCGGGACTTGAACCCGAGACATCCGTAACCGTAGCCAACTACTTTGACCACCGCACCGCGGATCCGACCTTGCCAACATTTGATATACCTTGTACTTAATTATTAACAACTCAACTATATATAAACATCATAAATAACCTTGCAAAGATTTACATTTCATCAGTCGATGGTGCTCGCGATGAGCGAAACCGGTGTTCCTGATCATTACAAAAACTTGGAAGTAGTGCAAAACTAATTATGTTTTGTTTGTTAAAATATAATGCCTTTCTACCAATAAATAATTGACAGTTAACACATTAGAAATCAGAAGTGATAAATAAATTAATACGAGTTTAATACAGAATCTGTTAATGGATAAGTATAGCATTCGTTATCGCTTTTATCCTTTGTTTGGCATAATACACAAATTTATATATTAATTAGGTAAAAATATCCTATGGCCATGATTTCGTCTAACGATCATCGCGTGATTCGCTTACGCCAGTGCTTCCCAAGACTTTTCATGCCACGGTCACCTAAATCTGAAAAAATAGCTCCCGCACACCGAAAAATAAATTATTTTTTATTGAAAGCATTTTTTATGCTTTTGAAATTAATACAGCAACAGCGAAGGAAGCTTTGAATAGTTGATTATTCAGTTTGAATTGATTTTAAAATGTTTGTAATCTGGGTGAATGGTATTTGAGTGACGCAACAGTTTTCTCGGTTTCATATATTCGTTTGATAATTGATTCATAAAAATTACAGACAAAGGTTTATCTTCATTATTGAGGAATAAACACGTCAATCAGCAAGGAGTTACTTTTATAAGGAAAGTTATCACGAAAAGGAAAATCAATCTACAAAATCGTTTTCCAATTTATATTTGTGGTAATATTTTATCATATTTTTTTACAAAAACGACATGCTCTGTGCGTTTTGAGATATGTGTCACTTAGTATAGTAATAGTGTAACTCCAAAATTACGAAAAATGAGTTTATATCTCAAACACGTTCAAAAGATGCCAACCTATTAGTTTAATAATGGTGCACCTACATATGTACTCCTAATTTCTTTAAAAAACTGTTTTTGGTTTTTATCTTCCCATATTAAACGATATTTTTCAGAATAATAGTGAAGAATATTTAATATCAGATTAAGAGTAAAGTATCCGGACAGACTTCACTACTACACTAACGTTTAAGTTCTTCAGTTGATTGACAAACAGTTTATAATGGTTATTATTTGATCCTAAGAATATTTTACAAAACCTTGATTTTCTCAAAACTTCAAAACTGGAGTTACACCATTACTATTGTACGTGACACAGATTATGGTGTGACAGGAACATGCTACTAAATTTTAGAGTTTTAGCGGTCCCCCTCAGAAAACCTGCGGCCCGTGAGTTTGGGAAGTACTGGTTTACAACACACAACAGATGCGTTGATAAGCACTTGAAAATTTTCCGCTTTCCGGATTCATCTGTTTTTATTGTGCGAGTATTTATCGACAGTGGTATAACCAAAAATTGGACCTCTAAAAATGGGGCATAGCGATAGTGACAAGCTAACCACCAGTCCTCTTCTAGCCCCATCCTTCTATTCGTAATTTTCGAAAAAAGAGAGGTGACTGAATAACAAGCAGTTCTCGTTGAAAAACTTCCGTTGAGATGCTCCGTTAGGAGTCCATATTCTTCACAATGGGAGGTCACATGGCTTAAAAATATAAAAAAATGTAGATTCGCCAAGTAAATACAAATTCTATCAATAAATTGAAAATACAACTATGGTACTGTTACCTAACAACACGTCCATGGCTATCGACATCGTGCACAATGTGCCCGAGCCGCCACTGCCAGGGACGAATGATGCATGAATGAAATATTTCATTGAGCAATAAATCGGAAAAGATCGCTAAAATTTGCATATATTCTATTTTGGTATAACTCGCAATCAGGGTTGTCAAAATTTGAATATAACTTTTTTTTTTATTTTAAATATTTTTTTAATTTTATCATTATTTTTTAACTATTTGTAAAAAACTATAATATTATCCATTACAGCTATTTCCAATGCGGCAAATCTTTCGAAATTGGAAAATCATTCGAGATAAGCCCGGTGGAGACTTCGGTTGCTCTCAGGTTCAAATCGCAATACGGACAGTTTCATTAATTGATTTCTCAATCGATTTTCTGTTCGAAGGCATGGATGTTTGTGACGTCTAAAATTTCCCTCCCACCCATCCGATCCTAAAATCGGGACGTAGCGAGAGCGATCAGCTAACCGCTAGTCCTGTCCTAACCCTATCCTTCTATCCATATTCTCGTCAAAAAACAACAAACTGAATAAAAAGCAGTTCTCGTAAAAAACTTCTTTGAGATACCTCAATTAGGGGTGCATTTACTCCACATTGAGAGCGGACGTGGCTTTAAAAAAATGCTATATATATATCTTCTTTTATGTTGTAATATCATTCCACCAAGGATTTACAAAATTGATTCTTTTGTAACGCTGGATTACATTCATGAAATAAACAAGTTTAATAACAGGCAATTGAAAAAGTCACTAAATTTGCAAGCCCTAGAAGCGAAATAAATAATCAGTAAATTTAAAATAAAAATAGCATAAAATTACCATGCACATATTTGAATCGTATTTTATTGACATGTATAATATAAATATACCTCAGTTCCAAAGTGTAACAACTTAAAAAAATATAGTTCTGAGATGATTAGGAAAAAATATTTTGTGCATGTTTTATCTCGAATGTACATTTAATTTGTATAGATTTTAATGAAATTCTAGGATTATATAAAAAATATAATTATGTTTATAACATTGTAAACATAACTTTTATCTTATATTAATAATAAGCGTTTTCAGATGTTTTCCCAGGATTTTCGTAGTTGTGACAGTTTGGATCTAAAGTAATAACAACCACTGTCATTTTAAAATTACCACAGATTACCACTTGTTACATTTTGGAACTGATTGATAGCAGTATTCTAAGCAACTCTTCCTACTTAAATCAAAACTGCAAATTTTTGACTTCTTACACTTTGGAACTGAGGCATCGATATGCTAATTTAGCGTAGGTCCATTAATCTGGTAGAGCCATATATAAGTGATCAAAAATCTTTTTTTTCGCAAAAAAAAAACAATAATTTACAATTGACATTTACTAGAAATGGAAAATTTTAGGATTTCGTTTATCTTAGAGATTTAAGTACTTTATTGTAAATTTAAATAATTTTGGTTGGTGAATAATTTACCAAGTCGTTACTAGCGATCGTCCAGTACATTGGTCAGACAACTCCAAAAAATAAAATTTAAGTTAAATATTTTGCGCTCTATCTGAATCAGTTCTTCGGTTATCTAAATAACTCAAAAATGCTAATGCAAATAACCTTCTGAAGAATTAAACAAAATGTTGATATTTCCGTATCAGTAAAATGATATTTCCAAATATCCTTCCAATGACTATACTCGGAAAGTACCTAATTGTTAAACACCTGTTTATAAAATGTATACAGCTTGGGTCCAATTCAATATTATTTGATTTACGGTGACCATTCGAATATTGATTTTTCCATTATCTGAATATAGGTTATTTGAAGATTTTTGAGTAATGAACTGGAAGGTCAAAATATTATTGTATCGCATTCATTTTGTAGTGCCGGATCCGTGGTGCAGTGGTCAACGTCGTAAGCTTCGGTTTCGGATCTAACGGAGATATCTCAAAAGAAATTTATCAACGAGAATTACTTATTTCTCATTTGCTCAACATTTCTTTTTTGAAGAGTGTAGGGATAAAAAAATACGGCTAGGACAGGACAAGCGGTTAGCTAATTTCTCTCGCTGTGCCCCGTTTTTTAGTATCGAATGGTTGGTAGAAAAATTTAAGACACCACCAACATCCCATGCCTTCGAACATAAATCGATAGTTACTTTTAAGGTGTTAACAGTCAATTCTTGGTGGAAAGACATTATATTTTAAAAAATAAAACACAATTTGTTTGTACTACTTCCACATATTTATAATGATCAGGACCGGTTTCGCTCATCACGAGCATTATCAACTGATAAAAATACAAACATAACAGGCGTATTTATATAAAATCCTGCACTTAAATAACAAATCTTTAAAATTAGATAAACAAGAGATTTTAGAAATAAATAGATATAAATTTTTGCCCAATTCAAATTTATTGAATGAGCAAACCGTCTTTGCATCTTCTCCTTTGTTATATCCGATTCATTAATTTGTATTATACCGGTAAGGTTATTTTTAACTTTCATTTTTAACTTTTAAGAATTGATTCTGTCTCTGTAATTTTTGTTTTTCAGATATTAAAATTTATTGGATACTCATAGCTGCTCTGCTTTCTCCACTTAAGATGGCTGTTTATTATTACATACTTAATATTTGATTATTTTTAAATGGTTCATTAATTTTTACTTATAATTCATCATTTTATATTATTATCGTCATTAATAATTTTGTTCAGCTAAATGGACTTTTAATGTAGCTATATTTGTGATTGTAGATTAGTATTTAATGATTTGCAAGAGGTCCATAACATTTTAATTGTAGACTCTTTCATTTGATTTATGTATAATTTGTTTGTTAATCAATATTTTCTTGTCTCAGTTCATGAACCATCAGTTTTATATACCTTCATTTTTTCACTCAATTTTATATAAATACGCCTGTTATGTTTGTATTTTTATCAGTTGATAATGCTCGTGATGAGCGAAACCGGTCCTGATCATTATAAATATGTGGAAGTAGTACAAACAAATTGTTTTTTATTTTTAAAATATAAATCGATAGGAAAATTATTTTATGAAAACTGTCCTTATCGGGATTTGAACCAGAGTCATCCGTTACCGAAGCCAACGACGCTAACCACTGCACCACTGACCCGACATGGCATAGATGTAAACAAAGCCGAATGCATCGAAAATATACCTAATAACTATTACTTAATTAAAAAATATATCATTTTTTAGACGTACATTGCAAAATCATGATACTGAAATTTAATATCTCTTCACGACAATGTAATAGATATTTATTTGAAAAAAAAACAGACAACCATTCAAGTGTCTCTAATAAGTATTGACTTAAAAGAAATGGTTATACTGGGGTATCGAGTAACCCCACGATATTCAGTGTCGAAAATTGGATCTATTTCGGCTTCACGCCATCGTCAGAACTATTAGCTGAAACATCTGTCAAACAAATCTTACAATTCTTGTAGAACACAACACTTTGATGTCGGTACTTTGTTTACGGATGTCTCGGGTTCAAATCCCGTTAAGGGCAGTTTGATAAATTGTTTGCATGGATATTTGTTATTTATCATCAGTACTAGTCCTTTTTTCATTTCCCTTGAAAAAATAATTTGACTGATTGACTAACAACCAAATTTTATTAAACACCTTTGGTAATGCTCTATTAAAATGTTTGTATCGAATTTTGAAGGAGCGTAGCGAGATCGATTAACTAACCACTAATCATATCTTAGCCCTATTCTTCTATCCAGGGCTTTTTTTGTAATGTAACGCGGTGGAACGACGTTCCGGCACCTTTTTTCAAATATGAATAATATAATATTTGTAAATGTCGGCGTCCGTGGCGCAGTTGGTAGCGTCGCTGGCTACGGTTACGGATGTCTCGGGTTCAATTCCCGGTGCCGACGGTTTTCATAGATTGATCTTTCAATCGATTTATGGATTTCTGTTCGCAGTCTGAGTCCTCCCTCCCACCCATCCCATCTTCACGGGGCGTAGTGAGAGCGATTAGCTAACCACTAGTTCTCTCATAGCCCTATCCTTATATCCCTAATCTCTCCGAAAAAAGGCAGGTTGAGCAACAAGCAGTTCTCGTAGAAAAATTCTGTTAAGACACCTCCATTAGGAGACCATATGCTCCACATTGGGAGCGGACATGGAAAAAAAAATATAATTTTAATACGCTTCCTGGCATAGGAAAAGCTGCTTTAAATTTCATTTTAATGATATTTGAATATGATTTTCATTAGTAAAAAGCTTGACAATAAGTGAGTTCTGGTACATTTTTTTTTAAAAATACCTGTTTCGATCCCCTCTTCTAAAAAGAGCGGTTGAGCAACTGAGCAGGTAAGCAGTTCTCGCAGAAAAACGTCAGCTGAGATTATCTTCTACATTGGGAGCGTGCATGGTAAAAAAAAATGTCAACAAATCCACAAATCGAATTATAAGTAAATATCAACGTATGAGAGTTTCCGATCGGCGATTCAAACCCTCGACCCCGCAGAAAAATATTACAATAGCGCTTACTGCTCCACTGCAAAAAGCACTAAATTGATCGAAAATATGAATTTTGTTTTTATGTAGGCAATGACCTTACAGGGTTAAAAGAAGCCTTTCCCCGTGTTGAAGGATATCGCCATCATTCCAAAACCAGTCTTTGACAATAATATACATATCACAATATACTATACAAAGTTTAGGTAAGCACGGGTCGAAATTTTATAAAATTACCCGGTCCGAGCCCAGCACGAGTCTTTTTTTTTTTTCAATTTACAATATTGTTGAAACTAATGAATGAATTATATTAATTAATAATGAATTTTCTGGCACAACAAACTGACAACCATCTTTATCCATGGAAAGCAGATTTATTTATTTGTGTAATAGATAATATAAGTATCTATCGGTCATTCGTAAATAAAGAGTGGATACTTCTAAAATAATATATGATATTGTTTGTGAAATAACAATTGTGAAATAAATTATTTGGTTTATTAACTTTTCATGGAGAGCATTGCCGCACGGCCGACTGATGACCTGAAGATAATACGAAATATTTTTTTGAAAAATAAATCTCCGAACCCAACCCATGCCCTCTAATAATTAACCACCGGTAGCGGATTACCCCATAAGCGCATCAGGGGCTTTTAATTTCAGTTTTCAACATTTATATTTTGCACCTAGGGCCTCACAAATGTCCCTGTGCGTTACATTTCTCTCTTTTCTTTTGGTGCCATCTTCTACGCAAGCTTTAACACTTGGGATTTTAATGCGGGTATTCCATATTAAACGCCAGCATTGCGAATATCAATACCGGAATTACTCGGAGCATATGGCCACCACACGGTTCCGGAGAACATTTCATTTGTTTTATGTAAGTAAGTAATATTAAAATCTCAAATACATTTTTGGAGCGCCTTTTTGATATCCGAAAAACAATACATTTAAATTATATTGCGCCCGGGGTCTCCCAAGTGCTTAATCCGCCACTGGTAGGTGTATTTTTTGTATGTAATGGATACCAACCACACAAGAGATGGCGCCATTTCGAACACTCTTACTGGGAAAGTAAAAATATTTCCGATATAATTGGATTATTAGACAGTGACGTATTTCAGGAAGCAATCTGTTTAATATAACTTTATTTATGGATTTACGTTCGAAGACGTATGTGAAGTCCAAAATATTCTCCCGCCAAGCGCGCGCTTGGCGCCACTGAGCTTATGGACCTCAAAAAATATTATAAAAATTGAAGGACTACATTTATTTCATGGATGCTACGAGAGGTACTGGGTAGATATTTTCAACTTTCCACATTAGCTTTCACCAAAATAACGCCAACGTCTAAATGTTAGAGCAAAACTGAGTAATAAATAGTTGTCGAGAAACGAACGTTAGTTCTCATCAATTATTTGTCTTCTTGATTTATTTATTAATTTTAAATAATTACAAATTATAAGCCAATGGCTTCTGCAAAAAAATTATATAAATAACGTTTAAAATATAGTAAAGAAATAAAAATTGTAAACATTGGAAATTGGTAAGTAAGTCAAAACTTAGTAAGGTCAGACAAAATATAGTTTAATACATTTTAAAAAAGCGCTTGTCTGAACTCGCTCACGTCTACGCAGAGTACGTTGGCATCCGAAGCAATACCGCTGTTAAAGCTCTTTCCAGTGGCATCCCATTGGCAGGCTAAATTCTACACTTTGGAATTACAAACAACTCATTTCGACGATCCTTTAAAAAATTATCAGGACCATAAAGCTTGACATTCTCATAAATGCTCGAATTCTCATATTGGTCTCGCATAAACAAATATACTATACTCTTTATATAATGCTAGAGAGAGAGAGAGGAGAGCCTTGAGGTAGCCAAATTTTCACCTTTCACTGTCAAATATTGTTAACCTATCCCTGATTTACACGAATATTATTATTCGCATGACAAATTGTAATTGCATGATCTTCTAGACCAGGCCCGCGAACCTCTTCCTGTCGGAAGGCCGCAATTAAGCAACATACATAAAAATGTATTTTGCATTATTTTGTAAATGAAGGAAAACAGTTGAATTTATGTATTTGATTATTTCAGTCGAAAGGTCGCAGGCTCTTTATCCTGTTCTAGACACTTTTATTTATAATGACACTTTTCATATAAAATATCTACATACTTACTACAAAAAACGGCTGTAATAAAATTAGTGTATAAAGCTATTTTTAACGGTGTTTCAAATATCAAACGAGTTTGAAGAAGCTATAAAAAAGAACAAAAGCTAAATATACTGTTATTCGCGAATAAATAAAGTCTTTTGCCTTGTATGATCGCTGACGGCTATCGATTATACATTATAAACATGAGATTAAAGAATAAAGCAAGCAGCTTATGTGATATTGACATATTCGATCAGAACTGGGCCACACGCAGGCCGGCCCGTATTTTTGTGCGGCCCATTCGCCACACTACAGTGTTGGTTATTAGTCAATCACTCAATAATGTTTATTATGAAATGTTAATTCGGCCCTTCACACAAAAGACTTGTCCAGACCCTATCGTCGCATTGTTTAGATTCTTGATGAACCTGCCCAAGAAGTATGCATTGCTGCACGCAACTTGTGGTCAATAAATGTTGCACTGTGCGTATGAAGTGTGAGATTGACCTCAGGAGAATTATTACATTTTTTCTGGATATCAAATGGCAGAGGAAACAGCCAAAACTCTGGCTCCAAAATTTCACATTCTCTTATGCTGACTTCGCTGCCACTCTTCAGATTGGCCAATCGCCCAAAACGCTAGATTGTGAATGCGGCAATACAAGGAAAGACGGTCAATCAAGCCGGTTGCTAGTTTTTTTTAACCAGGCCCGCTCCCAATGTGGAGCATATGGACTCGCAATGAAGGTATCTCAAAAGAAGTTTTTCTACGAGAAGTGCGTGTAACTCAATTGCTCAACTTCTCCTTTTCAAAGAGAGTAGGGATAGAGAGGGACAGTGATTAGCTAATCGCTCTCGCTACACTCCTTTTTTTATAATCGGAGGGAATTCTAAACATCACAAACATCCATGCCTACGAACAGAAATCCCAACAGAAGTTCTACTAAATCCATGAAACTGTCCGTACTGGGATTCGAACCCTTGAGATATGTAACCGAAGCCAACGACGTTGACCACTGCACCACGGCCCCGGTCTAAATTTCAGCCTTAAAGCATCAAAGAGGTGACAGAATCAAACAATCATTTCTGTTTTTTGATTTAATCAGCATTTATTTAGATACATTTATTAAAACGGTTAGTAAAATTTTCAACACATTAAAAAAAAGAATTTGATTTTTTGTCTTTTAAGCAGAAAAAAACTTTTAAACTTTACTACGTATGAAAGAAAATCATAATACATTCAATAACTTTCTTGAAAGTAACGACGAGCGAGTAGATCTTAATTCATAAACCATTTAAAAACAATAATAGGTTGTAAATCCGGGTAATGACAAGTACAGCGTTTAGCAGTCGGTAGAGAATTATTTCTCCACCTCTCTCCCACCTGCTACTGCCACGTTTCGTCACAAAATCGTTTCTAATTCCCTCCTGCTTTTAAAATTGTTGATTTATTATATAAATATTGTCGATGAATTACTAAATTCCTGTTAAAAACAATAATGCCGGGTCCAGGTTGCAGTGGTCAGTGTTGGTTACGGATCTCGCGGGTTCGAATCCCGGTACAGACAGTCTCATAAATCAGGCAGTTCAAGTAGAAAAACTTTGTTAAGGACTCCGAAAAATACTTTTAATATAACCGAGGTAACAAAGAGAGCGTTTTCAGAATGAAGGAATTTGTTGTTTGGTGGTAAATATTATGTCCGAAAACCTTTTTCATGACCTTAATAATTCACGATACTTCAGATTGAAATTAAGATAAATAAACAAGTTGCACATTAAAAACCTTTTTTCAGCGTGGGACTTTCAATAATATTTAATTAAAATGGTGTCAATAGCCGTTTTCCAAGGCGGGTTCTTAACTTAATTGCGATCGAAAACAGCAGGGTGACTAATGTAGAAAACATTTGCATATTAGCTGTCGTTAAGGCTGTCCAATATGTCGTAGCGCCTTACGAGGGAGGAGGGGGGTCTCATACACTGCACCACGGTCCCGACGGTAGAAGTGTCAAATTTACGGCTTTTGCATTGTGCAACACGTTTAAAATATAGTAAAAATAAACAGATTGTTAACATTGGACTTTGGCAAGGAAGTCAACTTAGTAAGTTTAGACAACATCTACATTAATACATAAAAAAACGGTGTTCGTCTGAACTCACTCACGTCCACCGTTGGACATTGTTAAAGCCCTTCCCAGTGGCATGCCTCCATGTATTAATTCCACACTATTATTGCAAATGTTGGACTCTATGATACTTACGACTAGGTTCTTTTCGGTAGTTAAAATTGTGATATTCATGTTCAATGCTCCAGTTCAGGAAATCCCAAAGTTTTTTTCTCCATCCCCATTTTCATCAATGTTCAGAATATAATTCCTCCTTTCCCGAGATACTTTAGCTACAGCTCAAGATGAGCTTTCTAAATATGCATATAATATGTAATATTGAAAATCTTTAATAAGCGGCAGCAATCCCCCCCTCTTGGAACTATGTAATACATCCTCAGGTGGGAATTCCCCACTGGTTGGGATCTAATGCTCTGTTTCGAACGAGGCTTGAGATTGGGTCGATGGTTTGGGCCCCAAGAAATTTGAAATACACCCTCATCATGAAGAAGGTTCAGAAGACACTTTTGGGACTTCACTATCTGAGGGCGTATGGATACTACCTACAGCTTTGTCTCTTAGGCATGCTTACGTTTGATAGTTTGAACGCTCGAAGAAAAATGTATCCGACCATATATTTCTTTCTACGAATACGAAGCCAAAATGAGAATTCCATCATTATTAAGAATTTCAGGTATCTTGATCATTTTTTGAGGAATCATGGATGTGAATTTATTAAGTGTAGAACCAACCTGCCAATGTAGATGTCCCTGGGAAGAGTTTTAACAATGTTCAACGGTATTTCTTACAAATCAAGATGTTTCACAACTATTGGCATGCTACCAATAAAGCCAGTGCTTTCGAAATCATGAGCCACGGCCTCCTGGGGGCTGTAGGGCTTCTGCGGTGTATTCGTGATTTTATTAAAACGTTGTCTTTCGATGCGATTGTAGACTGCAGTACATTATATACAGTGACAAATAAAGCTTTTGATACCTAAATTCATTTAATCTGCGGGGTATGGGTCGTTGTTTATTTTTGGCAAAATTCATTGGCCGTGAAATGAAATAGTAGAAAACACTGATCTAAACGAAAGAATCATTCTGATCGATGGCTTACTCTAAAACAATGCTCCGCAACCTTTTCTCATCCACGGCACACCTAATGACTCCTTAGAATTTCGCAGCACACCACAAGCAAAAATATGTGTGAATTTCAAAAACCAGATTCTCATATTGCCATTTTAATTTAAAAACGCCATTAAGTATGTCTGTAAAACACAGTATGGATTAATTCCTGATATATCAAAAATTGAAGGCTCTTGATTTGATAATGTTTATTGTTTAAGTACATTCATTCGTTAGTTTTAATAATTCATATGATAAGTTTCTAATCATCAATGCTTCCTGATATATGCAACAATGTATAATTTCTAATGTAAGATTGTTGAACATTCGAGACAAGCCCTGTTTTCTCCACCATCGTTGTGGTTGCGCCATCCGTGCGAAAGTTTAAAATATAATAACTCGGAAAATGTCCTCACCGGTAGTCAATTCAATTTTTTTTTCGGAAAGCGGATATCTAGCAACTAAAAAGCTTTATTTTTTGTTGAAAGTTTTTGATTTTTTCTCATTTTGAACGGATTGCGCCACGGCACACTTAGCATTATCTCGCGGCACACCGGTTGCGGAGCACCGCTCTAAAAGCTTCAACTGGGAAAATCCCGGCCAGTACGGTACGGTTGGCAACCCTGGGAACGAAATCGACTTAAAATAACACAACATAATAGCAGAATTTATTTTTCAATATAATATTAAATAGTAACAATATATTTGCATACAATGTTATTTTATGATACACGTTTATGATCAATTTTACTGTACTGTGCTATAATCTAAAATCATGATTATACCATGTGTCCAATAACCTACGATCCCGTTTGCGATAAAGTGCAAAGTAATGTTGTCTGTTGGCGTAACTATATGCCTACATAACAACATCTTCAAAGATTACCTATCGCAAACGACAGACGATATTGACACTGATAATTGAAGATTAAAAATTACCCCGTGCGCCGTCCGATAAGAACTTCGTACGAATTAATATAATAGATAAAATACATAGTATATAGAATTCTTTTTAGACATTTTTACGTGTTGTAACTGGTCCTGTAGTCGATTGTTCAACGCTCTTGAGCGGTCCTCCTTCCTTTCACTTTGACATCCCCTACCAGGAGCCGGACTGTAGTACTTCCAAAAAATGCAATAATAATCTAAACAGGGCAGCTGGTCTTCAGGAGCTACAGGTGTCGGGTCCCAACAATAATTTAAATGAAGTAATTATTTAGATCAAAAACTTTAAATATGCAATTTTTAAAATTGACAGTCAGCCGAAATAATCATCAACCCACTAATTAAATTCTTGTAGTATTTAATACTTTGTTATTTTCACCCTATTGTAATGGAGTTTTACCCATTAAACCAATTGATTAGCTCATCTCTGGTCCATTTCTAACCGCCATCAATATTAATTTTTAACCTCTTTGAAGAAAGGGGTTGTATAAGTGACTTACAATCAATATGTGCTTGTTCCAGTATATTAAATAACTTCTGTTAGGATTCTCAATTATGAAGCCATTTGCTCCTCATAAGAAGCGGACATAGGCTTAAAAAATATTCACTGTAAGTATTATTAAATAAATAAATTAAATTCTAAAATATTGGGCTAATACCAACTTAAATATACTTAATTACGAGTGTCTAAACACCTTCTGATTGTGTTAACTACTATGTAATAATTGCGTATTAAATTAACGGCGTTAAATTATATTTATATACAATTGTAACAAAGCATGATTAATTTATAAGTTTAGTATGATTAACTCACCTGCTTCAAACTGTGGCTACCTTGTAAAAAATATGTATTCAATTTGCACTATTGATGTTTTGTATTTTAAATCAAAGACAATGCCAAACGATGCACATTAACTGATCGAATATAATTGTATTCTAAAAATAAATCACAGAAATGCACATAGCACGGTTATTGCAGTGCAATCTTCGAACTTGAACTAAAACTGCAATGTTTTGAATACATCGCAATGCGGCACGTTACGAAACATTTAACCCACATTCAGAACACTCCAAGGATATTTAATAAGTGTTATTTATAAAGCGCGTAAATATTTGCAGCGATCTCGGAATATATCGGTGGGAATTATTTAAACCAGTTTGTATTGTCGCGCGACGTCCCCGAACGGATATCGGATCGCGTTTGACGTGTGTAGAAAATGTACGACCGCAGAAAACAGCCACCGGCCATGAGACCTTGTACTTCAAAATTGTGACGGAAAATCGTTGACGTATGTTGCAAGCGCACGCAAACGCTTTTCCGGGTGTCATTTTTTTTTTCTTTGACGTTTGAGCATTGTTTGAGCAAACAATTTTTTCCGAATAAAAAGTAGTCTTTTTGACAATGAATATTATATCGGAAGCATAAGCAAATTTTTAATAAATCGATAATGAATAATATTTAGGGCCGCGACCTCAAACAGGGACATCTATGAATATGAAACATTTGTCATTTTTTTTGGATGACACCTGGCTCTAGAATTAAAAAAAAAAATATCTCAGCTGGTTCAGGTTTCCAGCGACTATTTCAGCAACTATCTGCTTGGATACAAAATTTAAAATTATCTGATCGACCATTTATTGGAATGAAACACTTCTTTCTCTTTTATTGGTTTAAAATAATCTTGATACTTTCATAGATTGATTTATGAATTTGTGCTTGAAGGCATGGATGTTTCAATTTCCTCCCACCCGTTCGATCCTTAAAACGGGACCAAGGAAGCAGGGACATTATTACAGGTTTTTCAGAGGGGAGAGAGCAAAAGTTGCCAGCTTGTTATAAATGTGTGTTTCTTAAAATTCTAAGGGAGCAATAACACAGGGGTTATAAAAAAATTCTTATATTGTGTGTAGTTAAGAAATTAAAAGCATAACCTCATGTTATTTCTGTGTATACTCTTTTTATAGAAATATGTTATTTGAGGTGTGTGACTGAAATCTTGGGAAAATTTTGGTGTGCTTTGAGGGTGAAAAGGTTGCACAACACTGATTTATATGATGGTTTAGATCAGCGCTGTCCAACAGAAATCGTTTGTCGGGCCAAATAAAATATTACCGGTATATGGTGGGCCGCATAAAAAACAAACAATCAAACTAACGTATTAAAAACACTTTAAAAAAAGACAAACAACTTATCAAAATATTTCATTTATTTAATAATTAATGTGACACTTGTTTTTTTATACTATTTGATATTTTTTTTTATGTCGACTGGTAATTTATTCATTGCACATCGCAGTTGATTTGTCAAGTTTTCATCAGCCAATCTGTTGCGACACTTCATTTTCACTATTTTCAATTTTGAAAAGAACGACTCGCAGCGATATGTGGTCCCAAATGCAGCTGTAATGTACATTGCCAGCTTTTTTTATTTTGGAAATTTATCCTCGAAGATATATTTGTGACAAAATTCACGTTTATTTCCTTCAAACATGCTTTTTAGCTTGATGCTTGATTGAAGGTCTATTAACTACATTTGTAAATTTGCAAGTGCGGATTCCACTTCTACGTTAAATAGAGCTAAAAATATTGTAAACGTTTCCTCATACTTTTTCATGTATGAGAATCTGTCGTTAAATGCTTTAATTAAATTTGAGATTTCAATTCAAAATTCAGATTTAAATTTTCAGAAACTCATATAGGGCCGCGTGTCGGACATAGCTGGTTTAGAGCATGGGTTTCCAAACATTTTGGTGAAAGGACTTAACACAAAAAAGAAAGGCATATTTGGCCGAGCTCGGGCATTAGATTGAAGTAACCTGGTTAAATTGGACAATAATGCTGTGAATTTGGAACTATGGCAGTGGATAATAAATAAACAAACCCAAGAATATGTGGAAGCAATTTTATTTTCATATAAAATTTGTACAATTTCATTTCGTCTGCTTACAATCACAGTATATGTACTATCTCACATCAAAATTAACAAGTCAAGAAATTCCAATTCATTTTCTTCGGTAACTTTTGAACATCGGTTGGGCGCAAAACTGTGCATTTTTCGCATCAGGTATCATTTGTATAGATTCAACACTTATACAGTGAAATACAGGAAAAAATAAGAGCCAATACAATCTTTAACCAGGTCTTGCGGTTGTTACGCAAGTGAAAACGGTCCACAGCAGTCCTCTTCTAAAATTTATTAATGCCCGTAAGTCAGTAAAGATCAACACCTTTACTGATAATCGCTATTTTACGATCGGGTGGGTGAGAGTATTTTATATATCCATAAATCAATTGAGCCCTCGAGAAATGAAGTGAGCCAAGTGATAAAATAGTGAAACTAGTTTATTGAAAGTTTCAGTTAAATGATCTCACATTAATTTAAAAGTATTTACTTAGCTCACTTCACTTTATGACACTTTACGACATGCAGAATACCAAATAGCACTTGATTCATTTTTTCGAAAATATCAGTTTGCTGACTGCACTTCTCATCGGCTCAACTTTATGAAACTGCCCGTACAGGGATTAGATCCTGTGAGCACCGTCACCGAAGCCAATGGCGTTGACCACTCGGCTAAAGGTCCGACAACAGTTAGAGCGAGGCTATACTGGCAGTGCTTTATGCTCGTTATAACTTACACAGTTTAATTAACTAATTGACACATACCTCGAAATATTATAATCAGTAGAGTATTAACATTTTCTATTAAATAGTGCAGTGTCACCAACACTTCATACCAAATTGTCAGCCATTTAAAAATAGTAATTTTTTTTCTATCGTTGTCCTCGGTCAAAAATAAGTGCCCATTAATTCAATAGTTTCATTATGACAATGCTGCTTTACAGTTCGACCCCTCAGGGTTAAAAAACCTATCTCAGTTTTAGGCGATTTAGAGCTCCTTTTAGTATTGGACATAAAATGACTTCATAGAAACTCATAACTCAAATTGACACTCCCTACGTATAATCACCTAAGTGCCAAATATGTGATTATATTATGTTTCCATTTTCATTGTCTACGCACTCAGTTCTATGGGTAGGCATCAAACAGAAAATATTAGCACTGTCCCAATTTCGAAGGAGATACCTGCAATGTTACTTTGCAATTCTGTTATGAATCTTTGAAATGCTCTCCTATAAAATCTCATGTTTGCAGATACGGGATTATACATAGGGAGTGTCGAAGTGGTCTAATACTAAGAGGGCAACTTAGGTATTCGTAATAACCCCAAGTACTGCACAAACGATTGTAATGTTAAGTATATAACTCCAGCGAGCCTCACCCCTGCTTGCCTCTTCTTCCGACCGCTGGAATCAATAGATCTACTCAGCGGAACTGAATGATCCTAGCATGTCAAGGGTGGAAGCTGAGTGATCGGCGCATGACAGGGAGCTGATTGGGTCCAAGAATATAACAATAAGCCAAATGATTTATGGTGACTCTCAATATGGGTTATTTGGGATTCTGTTCGATATATTCACTGGAATTGGTTGTAACTCATTGCCGTATTACAATCTACTAGACTCCCGCTTAGTAAGATGCAGTTAACGGCTGCTACGAAACTCCTTTTTTTTCTTTCCTTGCACCAAGACATTAAAGTTAAAAATCAGACAGAATGTAAGTTAAAGATATAGTCATTAAGTTTTCAAGACTTTCATCGTGGTCATAATAAACGAGGCTTGTAATTCATGTGGTGCTGGATAATGCTGCACCTGCTGTTACCAAACTTATTGACTCCTTATCGAACTTCCTTTTCTTATTGTCATTACTATCATCTCCCAGAAGTCACTATTTGTACCAACAATCGAGTTAACAGTCGATAGTACTTTTCTCCTGTTTCTCAAGTTTCTTAACCCTTTTGAGTAGTACGGCGACATATTGTGTAGTCTATTATTTATCGCCCTTCTCATACTTTTTATTGAATTATTATTATTTCTATAGAACTACATATATCTATCAGTGATCTATGGCCGTCGCATTATTCGTTTCAAACGTAAAAAGTTTAATATTTGGAAACAAATCTGTAGCAATACAATATTGAGTGTAGAAATTCCTTTCCTGGAATTAATTCAATGGAGAAACACAAGCCGACGGATGAAAGCGAGAAAGATCTAGGACCGAATAGGACACGAGCTTCTGGATAATTATTTGGAAATAATATTCTTCCCAGATCGACCCATAACAAAACAAAATTGTTTTTATATTTTTGTGTGTAGTAAAAGTAATCAAAATATTATTAAAAAAAAACCTAATTGAACAAAAAAATAACAAAAGAGTCAATAAGAGGCATTCAGTCGTGAGTTGAACTAATTCATGAAGTGTTTCGAAACGTCTGGTCATAACCGCCAAATTAAGCATTAAATGTTGTATTAAAAGCGCAAGGACTGTACAAAATAAAAGAAGATTTCACTTGACTGGTGTTTTTTTAATAATATATTTACTTATAAGTAATCTTAACATCCAAAGTCTAGTCAAAACGTGAGAGGTCAGCGACAGTTCCAACGGATATGCGTCTCCCGCCGTCGCAATATTAACATCGACTCCCATTCATTCGGACATGGCCAGTACGTTCTTAATTATACCGCCGAACAAAAAATAGGTGCACCGGAAAAAAGTGTCATTTTTATTGTTACCGCTCTCAAATGGAATTGACCAAAACCTACCGCTAAAGGCTCACGGCAAAAAAAATCTTTTGTCTGTTTGGTGGGCAGCTGTTCTGCAGCATAATTTAATCGATGCAACACTTTTGGATGGCAAAGAATATAAAAGTTGTGAATAAAAAAAATTAAATTAGGTGAAAACAAGTCAAACCAAATGATGAAATTTATATTTTGGATGACGTTTTGACAAATAAATATTTCAATCATTTTAAAAACAACATTTTTTTCTGGTACTCCTAATATACGTCAATAAGTTATAAACGAGTTCAAGAATGAATGTTAAATTTTATATTTTAAAAAAAGTCATTTAAACCAATGAGAAAGTCAATCATAATTGTAGATTTTATTAAATCGCAGATACCCATTCCCTTAGATACTGATGATAAATGGACCATAGGACAGAAGCGTGCAGCGTTACCGTTGGACAATGACAATCGATATTACCTCAGCATTTAGTTGACTTGCAATAGTAAGCATTCAGTGAATATAGCTCTTCCACAGACAACGAGGGTATACTGACGTATTAGATCAGTTTTTGATGGTTTTCTTTTTTAAATATCATAGGATATAATGGCTTTGAAAGAAAACAGTACTGTAATATTGTTATTTTTTTATTCTGGTAGAAAGCATGATATGACTCTATGACTCATCGATACCAAATCTTATAATGTGTACGCCAAAAAGATTATACTTTATAACATACAAAAAATCTTTTTAAATCACAAACAATTTTACTCGGGAGAATACTTTGAAACAAAAATAGTGCTTTAAATGCGATTATCTCAGAACTCGTCGTTAAGACTTAATGCCTTCTGTCAGTATATCCTCGATATATACAGCAATATAGGACATTTTTCAATAGTTATCTAGCGAGCACTAGCTTCTATATTATCTTCTACGTCGTCGTATGTTATAAATTTCATAAGAAAGAAGTTCTTACATCAAAGAGTCACTTTTCATCAACTTTCCCATTGGCAGAATGACAGGCGACCTCGCAGATCGGGCGAGCGAGGCCGCCGGTGTCGCACGTCCGGCGTGTCGGCCGAATGAACAAAAGCTGAAAAGAAAATGACGGACGCGACACCGCCGCGCCCCTCGAGTCTTCTTCTGTGAGTGGAGAATTACTTAGTGTAAAACGTAACCTAAAACCGGCCGCCAGCTTCGATCTATCATAAGTTGAGCTCGCCCAGCTCTTTCAGTAAATCGTTCTCTTTGGCGATCTTCGCGTTCTGATTCAGATCCAGAGACTTGCCCTCCGCCTTCTCCTGCTTCAGCTTAGCGATGGCCTCCAGTTTCTGGAATAGAAGACAAACGGAGATGAATCAATGAGCGGCGATGCCCGCTGCCCAAGCGCATGCTAAATACTAAGTTTGCCAAAACTAATTTTCGATATTAGCCGGTGAAGTGTTTTATTATTTATTTCAAAATGTCAGCTCAAAGTACGGATTCGAGACCGCAGACACTGAAACTGACGTTTGCACTGCAGCGTTTTAATACTTTTTACGTTTTTTAACTTGAACAAGTTCTGCCCGTCACATGATGTGAACTGTTAATAAAATTGTTTTACCTTAATGATATTCTTGATTTTCTTATCCTTTTCGGGATCGTTGGCAGAGGTGCGCGACCTCTGCTCATATGTGCGCCCTCCTCCCTTCTTTCCGCCCGTGGTAACGATGATCTCATCGTCGCCGTCCACCTCTGTACCCGAGTCGTTGGCGGCCGCGCTCGCAGGGAGAGACACGACCGGCTCTGACACGGCCGAAAGCTGCTCTTCCGCTTTCTTTGCCTTGCGAGCCTCGCGTTTCTTCTTCTGCTTCAAGGCCGCCTTGGATGGAGCTCCTAGAGTAATCATATCACGGCATTATGAATAAGAAAATATTTATGTGCCAGTCGTGGAGAAATTACAAATCTGAACGATTTGGCTGTACAGTTGCGGCCAAGTGTTGCGTCGGCTATCTCTTGCCAGACTAATAATTACAATTAAATTATCATTAAATATTCATATACCGAAGGTCGATCGAAGTTTGCCACGATTCACAGAGTTATTTGTTGGAATTATTAATTCTTTTTGAGACATCTTAACCCGGTATGGCCGTACCCGTACGGCGAGCCTTTATGGATCCTAAAAGAGTATCGCCGTACGGGTACGTCCAGCCCATTTTATGCGGTTTTTTTCGCTTATCATAATTCTATCAATGATATTTGTAATTGTATATGTTTGTATATTGTTTTTAAATTTTTAAACAAGGGTATTTAAAGTCGTCAAAAACGGACACCACGAGCAAACTTCACTCATAAAAAACAATGAATTCTTTCACTAATTATCAATGTTTTATAAATATAACACTTGTGTTTGGTGTTTGAGCATAATATTCCCTGCTCGTAATCAGTGGCGGCTCTTGAATAATATGTCACATACGCTGTAAATAAAAATTATGAGCATATTTTATTGATTGATATTTTTTTGAGAGGTAGGCTTTTGCCTTTTCTGGTTGATGTAATTTCGAATGTGCAAGTGTCCTGTGTTTTATATGAAATCGCTCCGATTTTTTTTATAGATATCGTATGTTCCTTGTTCCTATTGGATGACCCACCACTGCTTCAACACAAAATCATAAATTACCATAAAAATGTCAAACGTATTCTAAAGCACTCTGACTTATAATCAATACGCGATCATAAATAGCCATAAAAGTGTCATACATATTTTGAAATAATATAATTCTACAATTATATTACATATTTCAAAGGATCTGTTAGTCTGTGTCCAAAACGGATCACAAGAAGAATAGCAATAAATTACCACACGTCTTTATTTTACAAGCTGTTTGTTTTTATATAATGGTGCACATGCACAACCGTGGATAAATTATACATCCATGTACATAACCCTTAGCAAAATATTTCGAATATAGTCAGTCTCTTCGTAGCGCGCTTTGAAATCGGATCGTGTAAGTTTCTCCAGAATTTTGTATTTTCTGAGACGTATAAACAAAAATATTATAAACCCTCGAAAATGCCAAGACTTAGTGATAATGACGATTTGTTCATTCAAAGTGATGATGAAGACGTGGTGGATGATCTCGATGACTTAGTTTTCCATTTGAATATTTCCTCCGATGAGGAAACTGATTCCGAAGACGAAGCTCAACCTCCACCAATTCAACGTCCCCGAAGAGAAGAAAGAAAATGGGAAAAGGGAGATTTCTCCCCTCAAATGATTATATTCAACAATCCATCATCCGGTATTCAGCCAGGGTATGTAATGGAAACCGAAGTTGATTTTTTTACGCTCCTCTTCAACACAGACATAATGCAGACTATAGTAAGAGAAACCAACAGATATGCAAATCAAATTAGTACTAACGTAAGTGCAAAATCAAAACTTATGAAATGGGTTGATACAGATGATTCGGAGATGTACATTTTTTTGGCTACCATCATGTTGACCAGTTTGGTCGGCAAAAACTCTATGAAAGACTATCGGTCTACCAACCCAATCATTGCCACTCCATTTTTTAGAGTACTTTTTTCTCAGGATCGCTTCTTTTTACTACTAAGAGTAATACATTTTGTCGATAATACAATTCAGAGCACCGACAGATTAAAAAAAATAAGACCATTATTGGACCCGATAAAAAAAATATATAAAGCCGTGTTTCATCCATTTCGAAACCTATGTATTGACGAGAGTCTTTTGCTGTGGAAAGGGCGTTTATCTTTTAGAATTTATATTCCATCCAAAAGACATCGTTTTGGCATAAAAAATTTTGTTTGCTGTGACGTAGAAACAGGATATGTATTGGATATAATTGTTTATACAGGTAGTCAGACTGATATCGAGAATGATCCAAATATTGGGATATCAGGATCAATCGTAAAAACAATGTTACGAGACTACCTCGGAAAAGGTCATCGATTATTTGTCAATAATCGGTACTCAAGTCCAGCACTATTCGACTGCCTCTTTGATAACCTTACTCATGCGTGTGGTACGGTCCGAACCGATCGGAAAACTTTGCCCAAATTTTCAAAGGAAAAGAATCCGCGTGGGCATGTGGAGTTCTTGCATTCTGATAATCTATTGGTCATAAAATGGGTAGATAAAAGGGATGTTCACATGCTCACAAATATACATGAAGCCAAAATGATAGAATCATCGGCAATAAATTATAAAACAGGCGAAAACATCATGAAACCAGAGGCAGTGACGGACTGCAATGTTAATATGGGAATTGTAGACAAAACTGACATGATGATCAGTTTTATGGATTGTTCCAGAAAATCATTGAAATGGTACAAAAAAATATTATTTCGCCTAATTGATGTTTCGACATTGAACCCACTTTTTTTTTTTAACTATAATTTACTTCATGCCACACAAAATAGTGAGAAAAGTAGAGTGAAGGAGAGTGAATTTAAAATAATAATAATACTAAAATATAGAATAACATGTTTTTGGATTTTTTAAACTTGTATTTTATTTGCATTATTATATGTGAACAAAATAATAATAACAAATGAAGTAGAGAGAATTAAAATAATAATAAAAAAACAACATATAATTATATGTTGAGAACCACTGGTGGTTTTGTATTTTTTATACTAATATTTTGTTTGTATTTTTATATGTAAACAACATAATTACAATGAATGAATATTAGTTAAAAAAATATATAACTAAAGTTTGGGAGCCACTGATTTTTTCTGCTATAAAAAACAATACTATACTTACCATAAATTATTTTTTAAAACTAAAAAAAATATTAAAAAAAAAAAATGCAAAAATAACCCACTCCCGGGCAGTGAATGCTAAAAAATTAACTCACTAATCAAAGGGTTAATGAACCTGTTTATAAAATGTACACATCAATATTTGATTTATGCTGACCATTTGTATATTGCTCTTCCTATTATCTCAATATGGGTTATTTGGAGATGTCTTAATAATGAACCGGACGATCGATTTATCAGTGATAAGTTTATGTCGACATGTAGATTTGAAATTGATCAAAATTTCATAAATAAAATTACTACTTACTTAAGACTAATTGAAGATTAATTCAGAGCTAAGTGGATTATAATTTCATTACTTCATGGTTTTGTAAATTCTTTACGTGCAGATGAACACAGTTATTCTCTATTGTACAACTAATGATCTCACCATCTCCGATGAGGTTCTGTCCAGGTTTGTGAGGAGCTTCCGCCTCATCGTGAATTTTGAAAGACGACTCCGTACCGCGTGCACCGGGAGGCCTGTAAAAAGTCACAATAATCAACTATCGATACACTATTACATCTTGAAAAACTCAATTCTTTTCTGCCTTATAATAAATACTGTAAGGTACATTTCGACACCTCCTTCAAATAAGGTCTGAATTAAAAAAAGGCTTTCCAGTAAAAGTTGGCTTCAGTTGCGGATGTCTTGGGTTCAAATCCCGGTACAGAGAGTTTCATAAATTGATTTTTCGATTTATGGATTTCTGTTCGTAGGTATGGATGTTTGAGATATCTAGAACTCCCTCCCACCATCCGATCTTAAAAACGGGGGGGTAGGAGAGTATTCTTGTCCTAGCCTTTTATCTCCACTCTCTTTGAAAAAGAGAGGTTGACCATCTGAGCAGTTTT
Organism: Himalopsyche phryganea; assembly: GCA_022494535.1. Taxonomy (NCBI): domain Eukaryota; kingdom Metazoa; phylum Arthropoda; class Insecta; order Trichoptera; family Rhyacophilidae; genus Himalopsyche; species Himalopsyche phryganea. Next base: position 110,713 of record JAGVSL010000222.1, read on the forward strand.
TGCAGAAAAACGTCTGCAGAGATACCCCCATCAGGAGTCCATGTGCTCCACATTGGAAGCGGACATAGTTTAAAAACTAAAACATTTTAATATTAACACATTGACAGCGGGAAACGGCAAATTCGCGGATTATCGGTCGAAGGCGGGACACGGCAAAAGTCGTTTTTGTTGACTATCGGTTGTCGGCGGGAGACGGCATTTCACGGGTTTCTATATCGGCGTGAAATAAAACGCCGCAACTAATCATCATTAGTTCTACTTCTTTGCTAGATTATAAGGGGTGAAAATCAACAGTCGTATAGATTTGTTTCGATATCTCAATCTCTAGTTCAGTTTGAGTCGTTTCAAGTGTTGGACTATTTTTCATATCGCTCGCGCTGTTTTGTTTACATACATGTTTCGTATTTTATTATTCGAATATAATATTACCATTGTATAAGACGTTATCCCTACAAAAATGTCTTCACAAGCCAACGATAGTGACGATGAAGTGTATGCCGACAATTTATCTGATTGCTCGTGGAATAATGATATTGAAGAGTTGTCAGACAACGAATCGAGTGACGATGAGCAAATACCAAGACCTAGAACGTTTCACCGTCGCACTATTCCAAGTGATTCCGATTCGGAGACGAGCTCAGACGAGTATGTGGATGAGTGGTCATCGTTAGATAATCATTTTTAGGCCGCCGCGGTTTGAATTCAAATCTCGATCGTCCTCAAACTGTAAGTGATGCGGTAAATTTATATATCGGTGATGATTTGTTTGAATTTTTTGTAAACGAATCTAATAGATATTACCACCAAAACTCCCATAATTATAAATTATGTAAAAAATCGGCAAAGTGGAAAAATATTACTTTGAAAGAAATGAAAAAGTCTCTGGGGCTTATTATTTTGATGGGACAAGTTCGCAAGGATATAAGGGGCGATTATTGGTCTACAGAACCAACAACTGAAACTCCTTATTTCGCTTAAACGATGTCCAGAGAGTTCTTGAAAATTTCAATCGAAAATATTGTTTCGTTTAGAAGTTGTGTCAATTTTAAAAAGCAATATATTTTTGCGCTAATCACGAAAAACGTGTTAACTCAAGAAGTGTTAACATTGACACAATCACTATCATACTTTCAAAGCCGAGTTTCAACACGTCTGGTCTGACAACGTCTGTTTGAACGGTTTTTCCAATTCATGATTATGTCGTTTTGATTTGTTCCTCCGTGAACAACTCATACCTACCCATTAGAATTCTGTATGCTCAATGTGGAGCTTAGTATAAAAAGGTTTGAGGACCACTGCGTTAGTCAATTGCATGCGATTGCCTGAAAAATAGTATTTCACGACAGAGATATGACGTGGGTGGAGTTGTAATAGTTATAATATACACATAGTTATGGTAATACATTTGAAAAAGTGCAAAATGTTCACCTGTACGGTTTGTTGGCAGAGACGGGCTTGGATGGCGCGACAGCCTTGGGCTTCTTGGTGGCAAGAGCGCTGGCAGGGAAGGAACCAGTCTGCCAACTGACGCCCAGCAGCTCAGTGTTCTCCGGCCACTTCAGTTCGTGGATCATCGCGCCTCCGCTGTGCCACACCTTGAAACTGTTGACGTATGTAAAATATTATCATTGGTCATTTTTAAATTTTAAATGATCGGTTCACCAGTCAGGCTACTGCTATTTTAGAGTAAAAGGGATTACAGGAACTCGGTTTACACCTAGGAGGAAGTGGAAATAAAAAACCGTCTAGTAAAGTAAGATGCCAGATCTAAAGCCGAGTGATTAACGCTGTACTATTCGGTTTCAGTGTCCGCGAATTTGAATCCCAATACGATAAATTGATCTCTCGATTGAATTATGGACCGATCCTAAATACTGAGTTCCGTCTGAGGCTAGCCACGCATGCGTCTTTGTACGCAGGTCTGTACTTCTGCACTGCCTTGCGTCGCGTGGTACTAAGTCGCTCGCGTCTCAGCATACGTTTAGCCTTAAGAGTGGATGTTGGAAATGGACATGGTAAAAAAAAAAGTAAGATATTTAATTTAAGACATCGACTGAGGGTGCTTGATGGAATTTCAATATCAAATTTGGATTATTGAGATTTTGCACACGCGCATATATGAAAGTACCGGGGCGAATTGGTATTGAATCCTTGTGAATTTTCGGTAGCCCATAAAATTTGGGGGCTTGTGGATTTCTAGTAGATAAAAAGGACAAATCCTTAGGGTTGATTGTAATTCTACAACTATTTATAATCTCTTTAATATTTTTATTAAATTTTAATGTAGGATCTTTTTTCAATTCGACTATATCGTTATTATCGAGAAAGTTATTAAACTTATCAACATAGTCTTTTCGCGTTAACAGGACCGTGGTATTTCCTTTGTCCGCCTTTGTGACAATGATATCATTATCTTTAATTTTAGTTTTAATATTTTTAAGAGTAGCCAACTCCTCATTAAACTTATTGTAATTTTTGTTGCTGTTCAAGTAATCTTTCTTAAGGATGCGAGAACAAATATGTTTGCTGGTTAAATCTTTATTTTTAACTCAGGTATCAGTGTGGCTCTCAGACGTATAATATCTTACCTCGTAAATAATAGTTGTCGTATTTGTATCTTCTATATAAACGTTAGACACTGTTTACTGTCTGTCAGTTCGAGTCCATTCGTGTGCTCGAATGCCTGAAGATGCCGAAAGGCGAAACCCAGGTCGTTAGTGACAAAATACATGGAAGTGTACAAAATCTCAATAATCCAAATTTGCAAGATATTTACCCGTTATCAATCCTGAGGCGCGGAGCCGTTGTGTAAGTGACAAAGCACTCAGAGCGAGGATCCCAGGTCAGGCCTGTGGAAGACGGTGCATCCGCCACAGCCAGCTGTTTCTTTGTATCCGAGTCCCAAACCTCAATTCGGCCTGGCAGATTGCCGAAACCAGCCAGCAGGAGACGTGGAGCGATGGTTAAGGATCGTGTATATACAGATTACGTATTCACTGGAGTTTTTTAACCAAAAAGATCTGATCACGTCCTTTGGGAATGTTCAGACATAGATAACAAATGGGAAAATGGTTGAAGATGGCACGACCGACAATCGCAGACCTGTCGGCCCCGTCGATCATGCCTATTAGGTTGCATCTCTGACAAATTACGAGGCATTCAAAGAGTTCAAGGCGTCCTATGGAAAGCGATCGGAATGCAATTGGAAAAAACAAAATGTTTTTTTTAATATTATTATTATTTATTACTTAACAGCCTGGATGAAACCAAGACTTGAGAAATTTCTCCTTGGACATTCCTAGCAAAAATTTGAAACACACATAATGTTGTTATGAAGTAAGAGTGAGAAGCCTAAACCGGTGGTGGTGGGCACAACATTGATTTCCTTAGGGCCTAGGGCATTTAAAAAGGGGTTGTAAATAATTGCACTTTGTGTAAGCTAGGATTCACTTGGTACACTTGAACTTTTATTTCGATAGTTTGCACTTTGTATAAGATAGTATTAACAAAGTACCAAAGACTAATTTTGATAGCTTGACTTTGAAACGGATTATTTTAATCTTGTATGTTATGGACATTGAAATAAATTATATTAACATATTGCATGTCCACTTAGAACCCTGCTTCTTCATAAATACCACTCCTATAATATACTGGTGAATAAATTCTAATGCGTGGAGCAAAGACAATACAGGCGGCCTAATATAGAGTCGCGACAAGTAAACTAGTCTATGGTGGAAAATCCTATGTTGCAAGAATAAGTGAGATTACATTACAGCGTTGTGAAACTATCGATTTCAAAGTGTGAGTATTTATATTGAGTGAAAACTATTTTGTCTATGTGATAATATTTTTTCGTAAGTGCGATATCATCTAAACAAAAGTGCATTTAATTGTAAGCCTTTAAAAAATAAATGCCAAAAGATCTGGCAGAATCACCCTTCACACTTACTATAAAACAAACAAGTATCACAATCAACTTTCTTAAATAACAAATTGACAAAAGAACTTTCAAACCGATAATGAAAAGGATATGATGTCCACTGGGGCTGAAGTAGATGGCGTTCTTGGCGGACGTGCCGAACTCGAAGACAGCGTTGCACTTGAGATTGAAGAGGGTCGCCTTGGCGGGCATCAGGCCGTACACCACACAGAACTCTTGCCCCTTCGGACTCCACGCCACGTCATAGATGGGGCCGTCCTTGGCTGGAAAGCGTAGCCAACAATAAATTATTATGGTCTGTAGATGGAAGGTCAGCGAGGTATTCAAGAGTAAGTGTTTCATTTTTGATTACCATAGAACACCATTAATTTAAACCAATTGAACTGTATACAATTTTATCATTTCAATTAGCTTTAAATGTTCTTTAACATATTGATTCGCAAGCAGTAAGAATCGCGTAATTAGCAAAAACCAAAAAACATTTTGCAGATTTCTCTTTATTAGACATAAAAAAAAATACTATACTGCAGGAATATTTTATCACTTTTAACTGTCAATTCTTGTTGGAAAGGCATTATACTTTAAATAAATAACACAATTTATTTTGTACAACTTTCACATTTTTATAATGATAAGACCGGCCAGTTTCGCTCATCGCGAGGAGTATAAAATATAAATTCTAACAAGGCTATTAATATGAAATTGAGTGTTAAACAAAAGTAAGTCTACGATTAAATCGTTAATGACCTCTCACTAATCAATAACTACTAATCTGAAATCGAAAATTAAGCCACATTAAAAGTCAATCGAGTGAGAAAAATATAATGAGTTTAAAAATAATTATTTTCGACCTTTATCGACTGTAAGCGCAAAAATATTATTCGATGATGGTATTCAAAGCGATATGGTAAACTTTAATGTGTACCATTTTTTTCCAGAAACAATTTGTACAAAAACGCAAAAGCCAACAAAGACCAAAGAGGGTCAGATCGGCGTGAATTCTTCGTAAATTTATATATGACCATTTTCATGTTTCCCAATCCATTACTTTAATATTAGGAAACGTTTTTAAAACAGTCAATAGAGAGAAACAGCATGGACCTAGATATTTGTGATGTCTAGAATTCCCTCCCACCCATGCAATCCCAAAAACAGTGAGTAGTGAGAGCGATTAGCTAACCACTAGTCCTGTCCTGGTCCAATCTTGAGCTCCTGACCAACGAGCAGTTACAGAGATACCTCTATTAGGAACCCATATGCCTCTCATTGGGAGCAGACATGGTCGCACCTTTAGATAGATCAAAGTTTTATTCTATCGTGAAAATTTTTACATACCGCAGTGTACATCTGGGGTTGCTATATCTTTGGGTCAGTGTATCTAAGCCCATCAGGGTGAGTTGAATATTAATCCTAATTTAGTTAAATGTTAAAATACATATATACGTTTCTAAAAATACTCACACAGCTGCACCATGCTCGTGTCTCCCTTCGTGCTGGCGTAGTGAAGGGTCTGACGGCCATAATAGGTGGTTCCGGTTTTGTCGACTTCTGTGGTCGTCATCATGAGGACACTCGTGCCGCGATCGTTCCAGTAAAATTGGACGGAGTCACCCTGGAAAGAATCCATCATTTCCATTTATCTACTGATTTATCTAAGTTTTTATACATAATAGGGGTACCGAAAAGAAATCCATTTTTTTATATTCCTTGTTTGAGATCAGTCTGTACCTGGACACGGTGGAGTCGACATCTTTTGTAAGCGTTTCATTCTATAGTACTGTTCCTTGGCTTTCTTTTTTTCGTCATTTTTTTTATTTTATTATTTAGGGTAAAATGAATAAGCCAGAATCAACCAAACAGCACGTACGGCATTCATCGTACGCTACTTTTTTACGATCAAGGCTGGAATGCGACCAAGACGACTAAAACCATTTTTGAAATTTATGGAGCAGTAATATCAGCAAATAGATGCCAGTTTTGGTTTAGAAGTTTAAATCTGGTGATAGGAGCTTAACAGATGCCTCGAAATCAGGACGACCATCAAAATTTGACGATGATATGCTGAAGGCTATGGTGGAAGCTGAACCTCGTCTAAGTATTGAGGATTTATCCCAAAAACTAGCTGCTCCATGGTCTACGGTGCAAGATCATTTAAAAAAAATCGGGACAAGTAATCGAATGGGAATTTGGGTTCCTCACGCGCTCTCCGAAATGAACAAAGAGGTGCGAGTGAGCACGTGCCAATCTTTCTGTCGAGGCACAAAATACAGCCGTATTTGAATCAATTTGTGACCAGCGATGAAAAATGGATAGTGCATGACAATGTGCACCGAAAAAAACAATGGCTTTCAACAAACCAGGTGCCTGTTCCAACCCTCCGAAAGATCCTTTTGTGTGTCTGGTGGGATATTCGAGGAATTATTCATTATGAATTGTTGAAACCAGGAAATACAGTTAATGCAGAGCTGTATTGTCAACAACTCGAAAGATTAAACGAGAAATTAAAAACCAAACGTTCGAGTTTGGTCAATCGAAAAGAAGTAATTCTGCTGCACGACAATGCGCGACCTCACAGTGCAAAGATGACCCGTGAAAAAATTACGGATTTAAATTGTGAAGTCTTAAAGCGTCCTCCATACTCGCCAGACCTTGCTCCATCTGATTATTATCTGTTTAGGTCGATGGAACAATCACTTAGAGATAAAAAATTTAAAAATCTACAGGAAGCCGAAAGTCACTTGAATTCATATTTTAATTCAAAACCTGGAAGTTTTTATAAAAGCGGGATTGAAAAGTTGCCTGAAAGATGGCAAACAGTCCTAGATAACGATGGAGATTATACATTATAATTTTTTAAATAACTTGTAAAAAATATTTCAATAAATGTTCATAATGGCAAAAAAATGGATTTCTTTTCGGTACTCCTATATATCAGTGTTGTTCTGGAAGAAGACATTGACGGAAAAGGACTAGTTTTGAATAATTGATCTTATGCTAAACCTTTTAGTTTGTAAATAAAAAAAACTCTTACCTCCGAGTTCCTGACAAAGTCAAACCACTGTACCCCTAGTATTCAAACACAGTATACGGTTACCCTGTGCTTTTTTAGTGACGTGACATGACTCACAATCGTATAGCAGCACTGTCAGAATGCATGCACTAAATAGGTGGCACTAAGCTTGCTTCTGACCGAGTACAACCATAATTCTCAGACATTCCTTATTGAGTCGAAAGTTGCTCCAGCTATCTCCGACGGATCGTCTCCAATAATGCGTACCTTCGAGTATCTGACACTCTTGGTGTCCTGCCCCACGCTTGTCAGAGTAGTCTGGATCCGGTTGTTATATTACATTTAATTAATTAGTATGAAAATGTGTTTTTACAGAAGAATTGATCTGTTAAAATAAAAGTTTTCATACCTGGAAAAATCCTTTATTGGCGATGACCTGCGACGCTTCAAACTTGGGATACTGATACAGTTTCCCAAACGAAGGCATGCCGGGTCCGCCGGGCATATGGCAGATGACGTAGCTTCTCTGCGAAGAAGTGGGCGAAAGACTGTAAGACGCGACCTTTGCGCAGTTAAGCTTAGCGGTCGGCTCTTCGAATCCTCCCTCGTACACCAATACTTCAGAGTTCAGAAGCCGTCCGAACAACTTCTCGTCGGATGACCAGCACGGTTGCCTGGAGACATGATTGACATTATCTATAAAATATATACATAAACCGATCTGACATTGATTTACGTGTATTGGAGGTCTCGGGCGGGTAGAGACAATTGATATTCGGGCTCGGGCCGGGCCCGCTTGAGGGATTTGCTCTTCGGAAAAATATTTCAGACTACGTTCGGATCATGAGTACTCTTGATAACTAAATACTGTTGATAACAATAACATTGGACACAATAGTCTTTTATTCGAAGCATGGAGACATCATTTTATATTTTGGTAATTGTTATTGATCTGTGGAACAATGCTTTGTTCATTTAATCATCACCGATAGTAAGTTTAAATAGTTCTTAAATTAAATAAATAAAGTGTGATATTATTCAGTATCTGCTTTATAGTCTACTGTTCGGTGTGCCGAAAAATTCATTATAAAAAAATACAAAACATTCGTTAAAAATGTGTTTCAAAGATATAAAGAAAATTTTGAAAAGTGGTGCCTGTGGTGATGTGTGGAAATCATTCCGTGAAATAATAGATTTTTCTACATGTGAAAAAGTTGGGTAGGTACGTTAATCAATTTTATGCTACCGTATTTTTTTTAAATCGAGTTTTTTTCGGGCCGAGATATATAAATTTAGGCTTGGGTTCGGGCTCGGGTAACAAGTGCGGTATTAAGGCTCATCGAATTTCGGCCCGTGCAGACCTGTAGCGTGTGTGATCAAATCGAATGCGGTGCATGTAAATGTGCTTGAAATAAATCCACGCAATTAAATTATATACTCACCATCCGACTTGTTTTTTTTGGTGGAACGACTGAACGAGTGATCCGTCTTCGCATTTGTAGACATGCATATTAGGGGGACCCTGAAAAAAACAGCACGTTTAGGTATAGAGGTATCAGGTATCGACTAACCCTTTGAATCCTGGCCTGATTAAAATCGTATCAGACGGGGCCGATAGCTTTTAAGTAAGATTGAAAGGTTCAACAGCACATGCTTTCGAGCGGTCCGTGAACTGCACAGTTATACAAAAGAAATGGACGGGAGAATCTAATTGGAGAGATCGTAATGATAAAAAACAGTTATATATTATGTCAGGTCCATAGTCAACTGGTCAACGCAGCTGGCTTCGATTGCGGTGCTCGTGGGATCGAATCCCAGTACGGACAGTTTCATAAATTGTTTTTTCAATCATGAATGTCTGTTTAGAGCAGCGGTACACAAACTGGGGAAAATTATCGCATATTATCAGTATTTACATTACATTTTTATAATTATAGCTTGAAATATATTGTATTATCGATAAATATATATCAGATGAATAAAAATCTTTGTCGACGTTAATTCTAGTGAAGAACCTGATGTTTCCGTAGCAGATAAGTAAATCAAGAGAATGTGTAATAAATAACTTGTGCCAAATTATCAAAGCACCAACAACTTTATTAAACGAGATAACATTTCCACAGCTGAACACTTATATTGATGAAAATGATCTTAACATCGATGACGATATCCTTGAAGTGATGAAAAGACATTTATCAATTCTTGGCGAGAAAATTTCTTACTGTTTTCCTGATATACGAGAATTTGAAAAACTATCGATTTATTAATAACCCATTTGTACTCTTTACCTTCTACTATCTACCTTCGGAGGATAATTCAATTCGAGAACAGTTTATCGATTTAATAAACGATGGGAATGCAAAACACGTTTTCTGTGATTTTTTAATTACAATGGCACAGTCCTACCCTGATGTTTCAAAAATGGCTCTATGGGGGCTGATTCCATTTGCAATCGCCTATGAATGCGAGACGGCTTTTTCAACACTACTTACTCTCAAAACAAACTAGACGCGACAAATGACGTGATAGTTAAACTAGCCAAAAAAAAGCCAAACATAGAAGAACTGGTTCAGGGAAAGCAGATGCATCTGTCTCATTAAAATTTTAATTTAAAAAAAAAAATTATAATATTTTCTGAATATGTAATTGTTTGACAAAAAATGTTTTATTTCTCCGTGTACATATTTGGCACCCTTGTGCAAATTATTCGGCGCCCCCTATTTTGATAAATGATGCCGACTTTGAATTTTTAATGAAAGGGTCCGCGAGCAAGCCTTTAAATAATTTTTAAAGGGACCGCCAGGCAAGAAATTCCAAAAAGTTAGCGCACCGCTGGTTCAGAGGCATAGATGTTTGCGATGATTAAATTCCCTCCCACCCATCTGATCCTACATCTGAGCGCTTGACTAACCACTAGCTCTAGGCCTATCTTTCTATCCTTAATCTCTCCGAAAAAAGAGAACTTGAGCGACTGAGTAACAAGCAGTTCTTATAGAAAAAACTTCTGTTGAGATACTCTATTAGGAGTCTATATCGCCGAAACGGCATTGCAAAATTGTATATCAGAAAAATTAATAGTTAAAATAAACAACTTTATCAAATGAAATCAATAATGAAAAACATGTACTTATTAATTTAATACTAATTACCTGTTTTTAAGCTCTACTGAAAAATTTTGCAATGAAAACGATATGCTCCACATTGGGAACTAGCACGGTTTTAAAAAAAAAAAAAAAACAAATATTCTTAGAGACTCTCCACACAGCATTGGCAACAAATCGACTGTGGAAATGAAAAATGATGTAACCCACACACGAAAAATATTGTGTGTGACCCAAACAAAACTTCTATTAAATTGTGTACATTGTGATTATTGAACAAAATATATTTTGAAAAGACGGAGGGATAGATATATTGTATAGTGTATTAGCATGTTTGTCGGCGTCCGTGGCGCAGTTGGTAGCGTCGCTGGCTACGGTTACGGATGTCTCGGGTTCGATTCCCGGTGCGGACGGTTTTCATAGATTGATCTTTCAATCGATTTATGGATTTCTGTGCGTAGTCTGAGTCCTTCCTCCCTCCCTCCCTCCCACCCATCCCATCCTCACGGGGCGTAGCGAGAGCGATTAGCTAACCACTAGTTCTCTCATATCCCTATCCTTCTATCCCTACTCTCTTTGAAAAAAAAGGGAGGTTGAGCAACTGAGTAACAAGCAGTTCTCGTAGAAAAAGTCTGTTAAGATACCTCCATTAGACCATATGCTCCACATTGGGAGCGGACATGGAAAAAAAAATAGCATGTTTTGTGCAAGTTATACACAATATTTTTCAGTGTGGGTTACGTCCTTTTTCCTTTCCACAGTCGATATAACATATTTCGACGAGGGCGCAGTGTTATCCTAGTCAAGAAGTAGGTATCTAAAGAGATTCACCTCTGTGCCGTCCTTGTTGTTGCTGTAGAACTCCCAGGCGGTGATGTAGTTTCCCTGCGGCGAGAAGTGGATGTCCATAACCTTGGGCCTCGGGATGCTCGACACCTTCGACCAGTCGGTGCATCGCACAACCTCCACGCTGCGAAATTCATTTCAACACTTAAGACAACATCACAGAATGGAGGAGACATTCGTGAATATATATTCGTTTGAGCATAATTTTGAAGAAGGCGTGTTTCCGAAACAGTTATCAACAATATTACATAATTCTTTAAATAAATTTTTTACCTTTTGATTAAAGTTAATACTTTAATAATTTAACAATATATCAAAGTGCTATTTTTTTATTTTGAATAAACTAATAAATACAATATATGAACAAAAATAAAAAAAAACGCAAAATATTATGCTGCCTAATATAATTGTCACGTTTTTCTGTGATAATATTAAGTAATTTCGATGATTTAAAATATTTTTTTGATTCATAACTTGCGACTACCAAAAAATAATACCGGCCCATATACATACTGACACGAAAAATATCGATGCGGCCCTCCAATCAAATTTAAAATACTCAGGTTTGGAACATATAAAAATAGCGTGAGATTTTTGATTTTGAGTAGGAGGTATCAACAAAATCATTAATCATTCACTGTACGAAAAAACAAAAATGGAAGAATGGAATTGATTTGACATTTATTGACAGGTGATGCACAGCCGGCATTTGGCCATTTAGGTATTAATATTTACTTTAATTCGCGAAACACCTGGATTTTAATATAGTTTCTAATCATACGATGCAAAAGATGCAAGTAAAAGTTTGAATTTGAATAGAAATTAATCAAAAACCCGGCGGCATTGTTGGTGACAGATGGGAGAACGCCGATAAAAACTGCAGATATAAAGCGTCTAAACTCACGAAGTTCCGTTGATCCATGCGAAGTATTGCCCCTTGGGGCTGAAGAGCATCGCTCGGCATGTTTTACTGGTGTCTTTAACCGCCGGCTTCTCCTGGTAAGACTCCGGTCCGTCCAAAAGCCAGACACCCAGGCTGCTTCTCACTGAAACCACGTGAAGAACATTTATCACATAACCTCTAAAATTGAATTTAATCGTTTTAAAACTTTGCCAATCGAATTTACTATCGAGGAAACTACGATTTTATCACGAATCGCCATCATTATGGATGTAGTATCACTTTGCTTACCCGCTATCGCAGGTACGGCGGACGTCATTTCAGACATCAACGTAAAGGAACGAATTGTAAAAATTCATATTATCATACAGTTGCCAGTAAAAACAAAATTTTTATTTGAAGACTGTTGACAATGTTTTGTTACAAGCCGAGTAAAATAATATAATTTAAATTATGAATATAGAATCTTCAGTCGTCGTTCATAAATTTGATAAAGTGTAATTTCTGGTTTTAAAAGCTTTAATTTAAAAAAAAATATTTACAAGTAAGTAACAAGTTTATACTTTTTTAATAATACGAATAGAAAACAAATCCAAATTTCCTTAATTTTATGAAAATCTGCGAATTTGGTTTCATTTTCAAAAACCATTATCCTAACAACTACTATAATATTCTAATTCCTATCGGCCGATGTACCAACCTACTCCAAAATATCAACAGAACTCAGTTATAGGTACCGTGTTGTGACTATTGCGATTGATCGTTTCTTTCGGTTTATAAATAATTGCACTTTGTGCTAGCTAGTATTCACTTGGTATACTTGAATTTTTATTTCGTTAGTTTGCACTTTGGATTAGATAGCATTAACTTTGATTTTAATAGTTTCCACTTAGTCACGGATTCTTTTAACAAAGTGAGTTAAGTTGTAGTAGGTTATGTTAGGATTGGTCTGGTTTGATATGTGTAATGTATTCTAATGCGTGGAGCAAAGACAATATAGGCGGCCTGATATAGGGTAGAGTTGCGACAAGTATTTTCATTTCATTACTGTTTCGTGCAACTATCGATTTCAAAGTGTGAGTATTTATATTGAGTGAAAACTATTTTATCTATGTGAAAATATTTTTTCGTAAGTGTAATATATTTCTTCAATGTTGAACTATATTTTATTACATGGGGTTACTTTATTTTTAGTGAAAGAATTTGTTTTTTGTGGAATGCATCTGTTATAAGTGAAAACTACTTTTATGAAAGTGAATATGATCTAAACAAGTGCATTTAATTGTAAGCCGTTTCTTTCTCATCATTTGCATCCCCATTCTTTTTCTCTTCCGGTTGATTGAAAATAATATCCTTATCTCTCACATATTGGAAACCCGAACCGCATGAATCATATTCTAACCAGTCCTCAATGTTTTCTTTCTTAACATTTTCAAAGCTTTATTGGGCATTAGCTCACATATTTTAGATATTTCACCTGCCTCAGGCTCGGAAGATTTCAAAAAATACCTTGCTGTTGCTTATTTCTGATTAGACATTAGTTCAAACTATTGCTCAACCTCAAGACATTATGGAATAATTTTACTTTATGTGACACATTGAACTGTTGATTTATTCTTTCTACTGTCGCTGATGACCATCCATAGGATGTTTTCAGCGGATCGTTGGAACTCTAGGGTGACTGGAAGGAGACAAAGAAATAAGAGTGGCCATTTTCTTCAAATAAGGAATGTGAACAATCTGAATGAAATATTTCTAAGTAGTTCATTAAAATAATATATAGTTTAAACCTAGTAATACACACTTTGTTATTAAAACTGGGATGTCTGGTGAAACTTTCACATAAGATGATGATAAAATAGAATATGATAATGTGTTGATTGTCTTTGCAAGACAAAGAAATGGGATATTCATAATTTTTATTGTTTTATTTCTATTAGATTTTAACAATTTATATTTAAAATCACAATATATTGCTGTTTTAATCAATTGAAAATTTATTACATAATAAATGTCATTACACATTGAAAAATACAAATATTCACAATTTACTAAAATGATATAAATTTGATGAAGACAATTATTTCATATAATCAATTCTTTTCAATATTCATTACTTAAACCGTTTCCCATATGCAAATCTTATCTTATTTTGTTCCATGTTCGCTCCCAATGTGGAGCATATGGTCTCCTGATGGAGGTATCTTAACAGAACTTTTCTACGAGAACTGCTTGTTACTCAGTTGCTCAACCTCTCTTTTTTCGAAGAGAGTAGGGATAGAAGGATAGGGCTAGGATAGAACTAGTGATTAGCTAATCGCTCTCGCTACGCCCCGTGAGGATGGGATGGGTGGGAGGGAGGACTCAGACTACGAACAATAAATCGATTGAAAGGTCAATCTATGAAAACCGTCCGCACCGGGAATCGAACCCGAGACATCCGTAGCCGTAGCCAGTGACGCTACCAGCTGTGCCACAGACGCTGACTTCTTATCTTATTTATAGGTAAAAATCATTTTTTATGAAAATTGGGTACTTGTCAATTGTAAGATATCAAATTGACAGATACCAAAGCATAGCTACTAAAATCTCACTGATAAAAAATAAAGGACTCAATAAACTTTCAATAACAAACTATCGTAAACAACTTTCGAATATTCACTGCCAGTGCATGAAATATATACTTCCTTTGAAACGCCATTGCTAACATTTTATATTCATTATTATTCATTGTTTACTATTTCTATAGTTGTTATATCTTGTCAACAGATTAGCTGTGGAAGACTTCTTAACTGTGATAAAGATTTAAATAATTTATATACAAGGCAGTGGTTGGCAGCCCTGGGCTCACATTTTATGTAAAGTGATTACCACCGACTTAAGGTTTATGATGAAATGCGTTTAGACTTCCTGAAAGATGTTATTAATTGTTGCTTAATCAATATTTATTGCAAATCTGTAAACCATTTTGTTACACCATTTTGTGGTACTCCTATTATGAACAAGTATGGAAAATCTCACATAATTTTATTATATTCACGACGCTTGGAAGACTTTCTGAATATAAAAATGGCTTGTTTTGATTTTGTTACTTTAATTATTTAGTAGAAAATGGAAAGTAACAAAATTTTCAAAAGGAGATAAGTGCACAATGAGATCTTTGGAAATCAATTATTTAGTTAGAAACATTTTTGATTACAGGTGTATTTGACCATGCGATAGAGTTTCAATGAGAAACGGGAACATAAAAACATGCTTCGTCAAAGTTTTTTGAGTAAATAATTATCTAATATGCTAAGATGAAATACACCATTCCATTATTTAAGTTATAGCAGCAGCCATGTTAAATCGATCGTCCAGTTCATTAGTCAGACAACTCCATAAAAAATGAAATTTCAGTTAAATATTATACATAAAATGTTGGGCTCTACTGATTATTAAGATAACTCAAAACACCACCAAAATAATGCTAAGGCAGATAACCTTCTGAAGAATTATACAAAATGTTGATATTTCTGGTACAAATCAATATTCGATTTACGGTGACCATTTGAATATTGCTTTTCTCATTATCTCAATATGTGTTATTCGGAGATGTCTGAGTAATGAACTGGGTGATCGAAATGTATTGAAACATATCACGTTATTCTATATAGCAAAGTATAAAATTACAAACAAGTAATCTATGAATTCATCGATAACCATCTGTGCAATTCAAAAGAAGGCCATATACGACCATCGAGGATTCAAAGGTTTTTTAGAAAAACTGCCTTGTATCAAAATTGAAGATAAACAGTAAATTCTCCGTTTGTCTTTTTGTATGGGATCAGTAAAAATAGAAAGCAGCTAATTTTTCTGCACTTTGATCCGTCTACCTGTGTTGTCAATTTTAATCACAATTTTTGAAACCTCTCTTAATTATTCTAAAGATAGTTTCGTTCATAAAGTAATATACTATTATAGAGAGCTCACTTCAATATAACAGAATGTTCAGAGTTTGCATGACAAATGACATGAAGTTGCAGAGTTTATATATATTTATATATATTTATATATATTTATATATATATATATATATAATATATATAGCAGGATGCTGATGAAATGTCGCTAACTTCTAATTGGAACTTTCGGATACAGGTATTGTTATTATTTTTTTATTCAAAAAATGGCACGAAAAAAGAAGGATCGATTTTTAGGAAAGAAAAATGACAGTTGTTAACCACAATACATTTATTTATACGAAAAACTTTCACATGACAATAAATAATCAAACAATAGACACAATGATATTAATCTGTTTAGGATACAGTAAAATTATGAAGATA